>BGPR01008442.1:10095-45104 GCA_013235015.1 Araneus ventricosus | reverse complement strand
GTTTTGATTTAGTTCGAGAAATGGAGGCGGTGTGGGGCAGTATGACTCTGGATGACATATCTAGATGTCATAAGCTTCTCTTGGCATGAAATACTAATTGTCAAACGGCCTGGTGGTTGGGACTGGGATTTCTACGAGGTTTTACCCATAGACAATGTACAGGTAAAACATAGACAATGGGCAGACGACACTTGATGACACATATCTAGACGTCATAAGCTTTTATATGAAATACAAATTGTCGAAATCGGTCTGATGGTTACGGATGGGGGATTTCTACAAAGTTTTCCTACAGGTAGTGTGCAGAAGAGAAGTGTTTTTTTGATTTAGTTCGAGAATGGAGGGTGGTGTGGGAAGTGGCGACTCTGATGACATATCTATTGCCTAAGCTATATGAAATACTAATTGTCAAAACGGCCTGCTGGTTGGGACTGGGGGATTTCTACGAGGTTTACCCATAGACAATGTACAGGTAAAACATAGAGAATGGGCAGACGACCCTTAATGACATATCTAGACGTCATAAGCTTCATATGAAATGCTAAATTGAATGTCGATATCGGTCTGCGGGTTAGGCTGGGGAATTTCTACAATGTTTACCCATCAATGTACAGGTAAAACCATAGACAATGGGCAGACGACACTTGATGACATATCTAGTCATGTTTTCATATGAAATACAAATTGTCGATATCGGTCTGGTGGTTAGGGCTGGGGAATTTCTACAATGTTTACCCATAGACAATGTACACAGGTAAACCTATAGACAATGTAAGGTGACGACACTTGATGACATATCTAGACGTCATAAGCTTTCATATAAAATACAAACGTCGATACCGGTCTGGTGGTTGAATCTGGGGGATTTCTTGCTGCCTACCTACACAGATAGTGTACAGGAGAAGGTTTTTTTGATTTAGGTCGAAAATGGAGGGTGGTGGGGCATGACTCTGATGACATATCTAGACGTCATAAGTTTTTCATATGAAATACAAACTGTCGATAATGGTCTGGTGTTGGGCTGGGGAATTTCTACAATGTTTACCTATAGACAATGTGTACAGGTAAACCATAGACAATGGGCAGACGACACCTCTGATGACACATATCTAGACGTCATGTTTCTTGAAATACAAATTGTCGATATCGGTCTGGTGGTTAGGGCTGGGAATTTCTACAATGTTTACCCATAGACAATGTACAGGTAAAACCATAGACAATGGGCAGACTTGATGACATATCTAGACGTCATAAGCTTTCATGAAATACAAATTGTCGATATACCGGTCTGGTGGTTAGGACTGGGGGGATTTACAAGGTTTACCTACAGATAGTGTACAGGAGAGAAGTGTTTCTTTTGATTTAGGTCGAAAATGGAGGGTGGTGTGGGGTATGACCCCTGATGACATATCTAGACGCTCATAAGTTTCATATGTCACAAATCTGTCGATATCGCATTATGGTTAGCTGGGGAATTTTCAAGCAATGCTTCACCTAGACACGTACAGGTAAACCATAGACAATGGGCAGACGACACTTGGATGACACATCTAGACGCTCATGTTTCATAGCGAAATACAAAATTGTGAGGAATTGGTGTTAGGGCTGGGGAATTTCACAATACCCATAGACAATGTACAGGTAAACCATAGACAATGGGCAGACGACACTCTGATGACATATATCTAGACGTCAAGTAAGCTTTCATAAGGAAATACAAATTGTCGATACCGGTCTTGCGGTTGTGGACTGGGGATTTCTGCTGTTTACCACAGATAGTGCAGGCCAGAGAGAAGTGTTTTTTTTGATTTAGCTCTGAAAATGGAGGGTGGTGTGTAGAAGGACTTCTGATGACATATCTAGACGTCATAAGCTTTCATATGAAATACAAATTGTCGATATCGGTCTTGGTGGTTAGGGCTGGGGAATTTCTACAATGTTTACCCATAGACAATGTACAGGTAAACCATAGACAATGGGCAGACGACACTTGATGACATATCTAGACGTCATGTTTCACATGAAATACAAATTGTCGATACCGGTCTGGTGGTTAGGACTGGGGGATTTCACAAGTACCTACAGATAGTGTACAGGAGAGAACGCGTCTCTTTTTGATTTAGTCGAAAATGGAGGGTGGTGTGGGTGTATGACTCTTGATGACATATCTAGACGTCATATATATGAAATACAAATTGTCGATATCGGTCTGGTGGTTAGGCTGGGGAATTTCTACAATGTTTACCCATAGACAATGTACAGGTAAAACCATAGACAATGGGCAGACGACACTTGATGACATATCTAGATCATAAGCTTTCATATAAAAATACAAATTGTCGATACCGGTCTGGTGGTTAGACTGGGGGATTTCTACAAGGTTTACCGCTGTGATAGTGTACAGGAGAAGTGTTTTTTTGATCACGAAAATGAGGGTGGTGTGGCAGGCAACTCTGATGGCATATCTGTGATGCTCATAAGCTTTCATATGAAATAAAAAATCTCGAAATCCGTCGACGAAGTTGGGCTAAAGGAACTGTCTGAATGTTTTACCATATTAAATATATAGATCCCAATAGTTCTATCAAAATGGCTATTAAATATATATTAAAAATACCTATTGTAGGTGATGGAAACTACTTATTTTAGGGCGATATCATTCTGTATTTAAGTGGATCTGAAAGACTTTCATGCCTTAATTCGTGAGAAAGTTATGCAAACATGGCAACTAGATGAGGTTTATGGAAAATATTTTTTACAATTTTAAAGGAATCTGTATACTACAAAAAATAAGGAAATATACTATGATTTTATGGTTCGTTCCAATTGATCTTCTTCATGCAACATTAACTCTTTAACTTCGAGGCAACTTTTTCTTTCTTCTAGACCCTTTAAAAACGGGCCTTTGGACGATATGACATGAATTGACTGCCCAACTGGTGGTCATTTACCCCAATTCCGTGCTATAACCCCTTTCTTTAAGGGTGTAGGGAAATGGGCCGTGGTGGCCAAGGATAACACCCCTACTGCGCTTATCTCCAAAGCGATTCGAAAACTTCCCTCAAAAAGAAGCCAACCGCCCTCACTCTCGGTCTGAGGGCTAAAACTGAAAACGTTAGTGGCAGAGCCCTCGAAGCGAGGTGGTAGGCAAAGTGGTGTTGAGCTGCAAACCTGCCTGAGTGGCGGCGAGAGCGGCTAGTTCTACAATAGAATGGTATAAGTTTGCTTCTAATGGTATTTGCTAACTATATTCATGGTTTTAAGAGTCATGTTTCGTAGATATTACTATATAACTTCAGACAATACCATTGAATTTAGAAAATATTTTAAATTTAAAAAATTGAAGCTTTTAAATAATTGAATTGCATATAATGATAATTGCAGCACCCTATTGCAATAGTTTGTTTTTTCTTGAATATTGAACACGAACATTTAACAAAATGTAGTTTTACTATTGGTGCATTGTGATATTTTAGATCCTGTTAACAAAATGTAGCTTCCATTATTGGTACACAGATATTTTAGATCGTGTTAACGAAATGTAGTTTCCATTATTGTTATCAGATATATTTTAGATCGCTAACAAAATGTAGTAGTTTCCATTAATGGTGATTGTGATATTTTAGTTCGTGTTAACGAAAATGTGTTTCCATTATCGGTACATTGTGATATTTTATATCGTGTTATTGCTAAAAGCTAAAATAAAATGATCATTGTAAAATTTATTTTTATTTTATTTGTTTTAAGAAAATTTGGTAAAGGGAAATGATAAAAATGATTTTAATTCTGAAACAAGTCTTGTTTCCTTCAATCGTTGACAGGACAATTGATTTTCTCTATACTAATTTAAATCACTCTGTGGATTGAGTTCATATGTTGTCTTATTCTCTCGTATGGTTTTAACCTTTAAATGTTCTATTTTTTTAAAAATCATATTAAAAATGTTTTTGACTTTCATTTTAATAAAACTTGGAAAAATAATTCCAAAAAATCCTATTTTGCTCTAAGTATGGTTTATGGCTAAAACACAGTTTGTTACCAAGTGACAACACTGGCTCTTATTTCAGAAAACATTTTCCCTGATAAAATTCTGTAATGTCAAAATAGAGATGAATTTTAATAACTAATAATTCGAATAAGGAATTTATCATTTAACATTGTAGAATAAAATATGGTATTCCCATGTGTACAAACAAAGCTAAAAAAGATGCAGCCCCAAGTGAAAAACATCCATTTCTTTATATTTTTAATCAGCAATTGTACCATGTGTTGTAAATTGATTTAATAAAAAAAATTTAGTATGTATCCTATTGGCAAACAATGCATTAGGAGCCTGGGGTCTTATTCTGCGATTTTAGACAATAAAATTGGGTTTGTTGCTTTAAAAGGCAACACTGGGCACTTTAGGATAAAGCGACGCACCATCGAATACTCTTGCGACGTATTAAAGATTTTTCAAATTGACCTGAATAGAAAATGAATATAACATGACGTTCTAAAGAGGTCTTACCAGCCAATAATTTTATGCCCTAAGCATTTGATGTATTTGAGGTGAATGTTTTAGAGTTTCTTCTAAAATGAGGAATTCCTTATAATTCCTAAGGGTTTCCCTACAAATCACTAATTCTTTCCTTTACTTATACCAATATATTACAGAAAAGGGTTTTGATAGTGCATAAATGTGTTTTAAATAGTTTCTTCTAAAGTGAGGAATTATAATCCAAAAAGGGGTTTCATATAAACTCTAATTATTTCTAGTTTTATACCTGTGTATAGAAAAAGGGTTTTAAATAGTACTTAAAAGTGTTTTAAATAGTTTCTTCCTAAAAAATAAGGAGTCTGTTATAATTCAAAAAAGGGTAATACCTTTATAAATCACTACACTTTCTAGTTTTATACCAATATTACAGAAAAGGGTTTTAAATAGTTCTAAAAAAAGTGTTTTAAATAGTTTCCTTCTTAAAATGAGGAATCTCTTTATAATTCAAAAGGAGGTTTCATAAATCACTAATTTCTCTAGTTTTTATACCAAAAATATTACAGAAAAAGGGCTGCGAAAATTTATGCAGTCTTAGAGTTTTATGACACGGGTAGTTAAAATCCATTCATCTGTTCTCTGAATGCAATAGTGAAAAGGAAAGACTTTGAAAGAGTTCATTGACTTTATATGACATTCAACATTAAAACAAACGTGAAGAACTAGGAATTTCAATTTTTTTTTTAAGCCGATAAACAATTGAGGAAAGCAGCATAAAACCTTGAAAAGGAATGGAAATTCCAGGAACTTCGAATCACCTGCAAAGAATATATTTCAGTTTTGATGAAAACGAGGGATGCAAGTTAGAATCATTTACAAACTAGATCTAATGGATGGAAAAAACTTAAAAAAATAACTTCAACATCTTTCTTTGGTACAATTTCTCGCCCAAGAAATTCTAAAGGCGAACAACAGTGTCGAATTCGATTTTGAAGAGAGCAACGATCATACTTCAAATAGAGAATGCCATTGTATCTTTTTACACGGTTTGAAAACTGAAGAATTCCTTGAAAGTCGGGTATATTCAACAAATGAAAATCCCTAATTTCTAAATTTTGTTAAAAAAAAGATTAGCGCTATGCGTATGTAATTAAAATGTTTGCTGTCTAAATATAATAATTGGCGTCTTGGATCTTGTTCAAATGTCCCTATTTTCAATCGTTTTAAATAAGCATTTTATTCGAAGTTCAGTCCAAATAGGAATTCTTATAAATCCAAAAAATCAATTCCTTATAAACCAAAATAATTTCTTATAAATCCAATGATCTTCTTATTTCTATACTAACATAACGATCACCCACGTTTGTAAACACTCGACCAACTTGATTTGTTCTTATAATTTTAAAAATTTCTTACAATTAAATGTTTGCAGAATATAATAATTGATCTTTGACTCAATCTTTTCTTGAATGTCCCTATTTTCACCCCATTTTGTGAGCATGTTATTCGATGTTCCAATCCAAATAGAATTTCTTTCTTATAAATCCAAAATCAATTCTTATAAAATAATTTCTTATAACCAATGGATCTTCTTTATTTCTATACTAACATAACGAACAATTCCACGTTTGTAAAACACTTTTATTCAACTTGATTTGTTTCTATAATTTTTAAAATTTATACTTAAATGTTTGCAGTATAAATATAATAATTGGATCTTTGATCATTGAATGTCCCATTTTCAATCGTTTCTGGTGAACATTTTATTCGATGTATCAGTCCAAATAGGAATTTTTTCTTATAAATCCAAAATCAATTTTATAAATAAAAATAATTTCTTATAAATCCAATGGATCTTCTTATTTACATCAATAACGAACACCCACGTTTGTAAACACTTTATTCAACTTGGATTTGTTTCATAATTTTAAAAATTTCATAATTAAATGTTTGCAGTATAAATATAATAATTGATCTTTGGATCTAATTTGTTCAAATGTCCCTATTTTCAATCGTTTTCATGGTTATTTTATTCTGATGTCTCAGTCCAAATAGGAATTTTTTTTCTATAAATCCAAAATCAAGTATAAAACTAAAAAAATAATTTCTTATAAATCCAATGGATCTTCTTATTTCGAAACTACCATAACTAACGCTCGCGTTTGTAAACACTTTATTCAAATCCTTCCGGGATTTGTTTCATACTTGGAAAAATTTCATACTAAATGTTTGCAGTCCAAATATAAAATTAGTTTTGATCTAATTTGTTCAAATGTCCCTATCTTTCAATCGTTTTCAAATAAGCATTTTATTCGAAGTCTCTGTCCAAATAGAATTTTTCTTATAAATCCAAAATCAATTCTTATAAACCAAAATAATTTCTTATAAATCCAATGGATCTCTTATTTCATACTTCAACATAACGAACACCTCCACGTTTTAAACACTTTTGTCTTCAACTTGATTTACTCTATAATTTTAAAAATTTCATACTAAATGTCATACAATAATTGATCTTGGATCTGTCTTTTTCGAATGTCCCCATTTTCACCGTTTCTGGTGAGCATTTATTCGATGTCTCAGTCCAAATAGGGAATTTTCTTATAAATCCAAAATCAATTCTTATAAAACCAAAAATAATTTCTTATAAATCCAATGGCCTTCTTGGCTTCTATACTAACATACGAACACTCACGTTTGTAAACACTTTTATTCTAACAAACTTGATTTTACTCTTATAATTTTAAAATTTCATAATTAAATGTTTGCAGTATAAATATAATAATTGGATTCGATCTAATTTGTTCAAATGTCCCTATTCAATCGTTTCAGCGAGCATTTTATTCGATGTCTCAGTCCGGGGCTAGGAATTTTCTATAAATCCAAAATCAATAATTGTTATAAAACCAAAATAATTTCTTGCAAATCCAATGGATCTTCTTTATTTCGGAAACTAACATAAATTCAATGCTCGCGTTTGTAAAACACTTCTATCTAAATCCTGATTTGTTTCATACCTAAAAATCACTAAATGTTTGCAGTCTAAATATGGCCAATTAAATGTTTTGGATCTAATTTTACCCAAATGTCCCTATTACAATCGGTTTTGGTGAGTATGTTATTCATGTCTCAGTCCAAATAGGAATTTTTTCTATACATCCAAAATCAATTCTTATGAATCAAAATAATTTCTTTATAAATCCAAATGGATTTTTCTTATTTGAAACTAGCATACTGATCCAGGTATGTAAAACACTTTTATTCAACTTGATATGTTTCTTATAATTTTAAAAATTTCATAATTAAATGCTTGCAGTCTAAATATAATAATTGAATGTTTTGAATCTAATTTGTTCAAATGTGCCTATTATCAATCGTTTTTAGTGAGCATGTTATTCGATGTCTCAGCCCAAATAGGAATTTTTTTTCCTTTATAAATCCAAAATCAATTCTTATAAACACAAATAATTTCTTATAAATCCAATCGATCTTCTTATTTCGAAACTAACATAACGAACACCCTCGTTTGTAAACACTTTTGTAGGTTGCAAGGCAATTTTTTTCAAAATTTGCTTATCTCGAGCAATGCTCTCTACGTCAGACTACAAGCCCAAATTCTTAGCATTCCTTCTATATTCTTAACTAATTTTGTCCACTCACTACTAGAGCTTACTTAGAAATAATTCCATGAAGTAATCGTTTAGAAGCGTAAATAAGAAAAATGTTAAATTATTACATCTACCTAAAAGATATTAAAATGTTCAAGGGGAAATGAAGTATTATATGATAGCACGAACGTAAATGATCATTCACAGAAATATGTTTACTTTCATTCCCATGAATATAAGCGTAATTTTCATAAAAAAGCAGCTTGCGATTCGAACTAATTCAGTGATTAAGAAACAAGAATATATTTATACTGATGTAGCTATGGCTCGAACTTACTTTCTCAGAGTTCAAACAAGCAATATATTTATATTTATGGAAGTTATTCGAACTTACTCTCTTGAAAACAAGAATATATTTATATTTATGCTATTCGAATTACTTTCAGTGACTGCAAACAAGAATATATCCGGTGAAGATTCGAACTTCGGCACCGGTGCAGGATCGTCCTCAAACAAGAATATATTTATACTGATGTAGCGATTCGAACTTACTTTCAGTATCAAACAAGATTATATTTACACTGATATAAAGGATTGAACTTACTTTCAGTGATAAAACAAGAATCTATTTATATTTATGTAGCTATTCGAATTTACTCTTCTGATCAAACAAGAATATATCCGGTGAAGGACTGAACTTCGCGACCGGTGGAAATTGAACTTCAAACAAGAATATATTTATACTGATGTAAAGGATTCGAACTTACTTTCAGTGATCAAACAAGATTATATTTTACACTGATATAAAGGATTCGAACTTACTTTCAGTGATCAAACAAGAATCTATTTATACTGATGTAAAGGGATTCGAATTTACTTCTTCAGTGATCAAACAAGAATATGCATTCGCGTAGCGATTCGAACTTCGTGACCGGGTGTAGTGATTCGAACTTCAAACAAGAATATATTTTATACTGATGTAAAGTGATTCGAAACTTACTTTCAGTGATCAAACAAGATTATATATTTTTGGTTAATTGATATAGCGGATTCTGAACTTACTTTTCAGCATCAAACAAGAATCTATTATACTGATGTGTAAAGGACCTATTTTCAGTGATCAAACAAGAATATCCGGAGAAGTTGATTCGAACCTCGGTGACCGGTGTAGTGACTGAACTTCAAACAAGAATATATTTATACCGATGTAGTTGGATTGAACTCACTCTCTTTCAGATTCAAACAAGAATATATTTTATATTTATGAAGCATTCGAACTTACTTTCAGTGATCAAACAAGAATATATTTTGTAATTGATATAGCATCTGAACTTACTTCAATGATCAAACAAGAATCTTATACTGATGTAAAGGATTCGAATTTACTCTCAGTGATCAAAAGAATATATCCGGTGAAGAACGATTCGAATCTCGGTGAGACCGGTGTAGTGGATTCGAACTTCAAACAAGAATATATACTGATGTAGTGATTCGAACTTACTTTCTGTGAGTTCAAACATGAATATACGAGCATTTATGTGCTATTCGAATTTCTACTTTCAGTGATCAAACAAGAAATATATTTACAATTGATATAAAGGATTCGAAACTTGGCTTTCAATGATCAAACAAGAATCTATTTATACTGATGTAGATTGAATTTACTAAAGTGATCAAACAAGAATATATTTGAGTACTGGTGTAGCGATTCGAACTTCAAAGAATATATTTATACTTGATGTAAAGGATTCGACCTTAGTTTGGATCAAACAAGAATCTATTTGTACTGATATATGATTCGAACATCAAACAAGAATCTGTTTTATACTGATATAAAGGACTAGAACTTCAAACAAGAATATATTTATACTGATGAAGTGGATCTTCGAACCTACTTCTCAGTGATCAAACGTATTTAACTGATATAGCGATTCGAAGTTACCAATGATCAAACAAGAATTCATTTTATACCTGATGAAGGGGATTCGAATTTACTTTCAGTGATCAAACAAGCATTTATACCGGTGTGTATGACGGAACTTCAAACAAGAATATATTTATATACTGGGATGTAGCGATTCGAACTTACTTTCAAGTGAGATCAAACAAGAATCTATTTGTACTGATTGAAGGATTCGAACATCAAACAAGAATCTGTTTATACTGATAGTCAACCTCAAACAAGAATAGGTTTATAATTGATGTAAAGGATTCGAACTTTACTGCGATCGTAAGAATATATTTACACTGATGCAGCGATCTGAACTACTTCAGCGGATCAAACAAAAATATATTTATACTGATGTAGCGATTGAATTCCTACTTCTGGATCAAACAAGAATATATTTAAACTGACGTAGATCTGAATTTACTTTCAAAGAAACAAATATATTTTATGCTGACTTATCGATCTGAACTTACTTTCAGTGATCAAACAAGAATATATTTATAAGAGAAATAAAACGAAGCTTTAAATCACCTCCTAAGAACATTTCTGTGCCTTCGAAATTGAAAATATCCAGCAAAAAAACATTTACCAAGTTTCAATTTTACCAATGGGGAACAATAACCAAAAAAAATACGAGTGCATTTCTATTCGCCTCCGGAATATTTCTCGATCGAGGAAATCTAAAACCAACGGATTCCTGAGTATAATAGCCGTGTTTCAATTTGAGGAACAGATCCACGTCACAAAAAGAAGATGCGATGACATCTTCTATAGCATTTTCTATTACATTTTACTTGAATTTATAACACTTTTATTTATCGCTGAAGAAGCAGATTATTTAGGCGGTAACATAATCGATTATGATCACACAGGATGGTTTCGAACCTTTCAGTAAAGTCTAATCATCGACGAGTTACGGTTATATTTTATCCGTTTATCGATGAAAAGATATTTTTTTTTTTTTTTTTTTTTTTTTTTTTTTTTTTTTTTTTTTTTTTTTTTTTTTTTTTTTTTTTTTTTTTTTTTTTTTTTTTTTTTTTTTTTTTTTTTTTTCAGACTCTCGGCATTAGTTTAAATATCCGTTGCGTAAACCTATTTTCTCTCCCCAAACGCGCTGTTTGGAAGTTTTAATTTTATTTTTGATCATATTTCTCCAGACCTGATGAAATCAACATTTATACCATATTTCTGCTTTTTTTCAACTAAAACCTTATATTTAGAGCCGCTATTTTGCCTTCAAAACACAAAAAAATAAATATCAGAACCGTGGCAGCCTTGTGGTAAGGTCTCGGTTTCGGATACTTGGCTCCAGATTCAACCCGATTCCAATGGACCTTATGCACATGTCGTCATCGGCGGGACGCCGAAAGAAGCCAGATTGGAGTTCGAATAGAATGCGTGTAAAGTACTAAAATAACCATTTTTCAGAAATAACAGACAAATAGCCATAATCAGTTATTCAATTAATGTGAAATATTGAAACCAAATACATTTAAAAAATACATTCAGAGATAAAGATTATGTACAGAGCATAAATATTAAAGAAACCACCATAATGAAGCACATCGTATTTGAAGGATGAAGATCACAACAAACAATCCTCAACGACGACATGAGAGAAATAATTTATAGTAATAAAATTTTCTGCTGAAATACTCTCGTTAAAAGATTGATCAAGAAGAAAAATGTAATAAAATTTCAGTCGACAACAATTGGTTAATAAAGAGGGTCTGCGATTGTTATGTATTAAAACTAATATTCTATAATTTTTATCCAAACCCCTGCTTTTATAGGCCATGATCATAAAATAAAAAACTGTCAGAAATTACTGTAGAGTTTCACAACGAAGTCTCTACAGCGAATTTCTCTGTAACGAAATTTTTTAATCGGAATGTTAAATAACATTCAAAATATTCTCCATAACGAAGTGATTGTCTCCCCTATAACGAATTTTTTCAGAGGTTTATTCTTTCGATTTTGTCATTTTTGAAGAAAGTTGACTGGTGCAACCACTGCCTACACGTGCCCGTTTCTGAACCACTCCACTCTTAAAAGTAAAAATCTTCTAAATATTTAATATCACGAAAAGGAAAGATACGAATGTAAAGTAACGGAATTTTTCAAGTAAAAAATGTGTAAGTACATACTAGTACATGTTATTCTTAAATTGGTGAATTAATCTTAACTTTTGAGCATTTCCATTTATACAATAAAAATTAGTATAATTTTAAATAAATTTATAATATGTATATTACTCATTTTAATTGAAAGTCATAATTAAATACATTTAAAATATCGCACCTATTGAAAAGTTTGGAAATACTACTCTTAAATAACAGCAAACTCTAACTCGTATAAAGAAATCTCTCTATAACGAATTTTTTTCAATTGGAACCGCTGGATTTCTGTTATAGGGGAGACTGTATATACTATTAAGGAAAGATGTAAATTTTAATTTTCTATAAAACAATCTATATTGCTATGTTTTTCAATTTTACATTTTGTAGTTTATTTTTCAAACAGTGTAATTATCTCTTTGCGAAACACACTTAAATTGAAGAAAAGCAGCCAATAGGGGAAGTCATCTGTCCAATCAAGGAACATGGATGCCCAGATTGGACGACCCTAAGCTACCACCACAGAAAAATATTTTGGTCTCAAATTGACACCAGCACATATTGCAGAACACATGACATTCTATGCACCAACAATTCCTCTTCTTTGTTTCCCTCACAAATGACACGTATCCTTGGTTTTACTTTCGTACACGAAGTACAGAGAGAAAAGTATTGTAATCGTTTGTTCGAACTCGAGATTTTGACGAATCTCCACGTTTTAGACCTCCATGAGTCCGAAAAACACAATTTGGAATTATGTCTGTCTTCAGAACACGATAACTCGCAACTACAGAGCTACGGGGATGGAAATTTGGTATACTATCTTGACACATAATTTGTAGATATTCTATCAAATTTGGACAAAATCCGTCTACGGGAAATCTGTCTCGTCCACCTTTCATGTGAACACTATAACTCAACAATTTGAATAGCTAGATGGATAAAATTCTGGTACACAGTTTTATCACCAGGAATGTAGTTCCGTATAAAAGTTTGACAAAACTGTCAAAGGGGTTAATCGTCTGTCGGTCTGTGTAATCGCAACTCTAGGAAATCACTCTTATTTGATAACCTCTACTTTTAATATACCTCTAAAGATAATGACTTAGATATAAGGAAATTTTGTAGGTATTCCTAACCTAATTGTAAATTTGTGTCCAATTTTCGTTTCAATCCTTTAAAAAAAGCTACTAAAATTGCATATCGGTCTAAAATGCACATTGGTGACAGTGTGTTTAAGGAGGGTTTCGCTTATTTTACCAAGTCAGTATGGTTGGCTTTGATCTTGTGGACTACGAAGGAAATTGGTGGCAAACGCCAAACACAAGTGTTTCGGAAATTTTATGGCAACCTCTCTAAAAAAGAAACTTCTGTCTTGATATTCTCCAGATGGACGCCTGTGATTGTCTAGAGGTATGGTGAAATCTTGTGCGATATCTATAGAAGATTTCTTGCATTCAGAAACTCTAAATAAAGTTGTGGTACCTCTGCGTAAAATTGCGAACATGCGTTAAATTCCCTTTGGTTTTGCAAAATATTTAGTTTTAAATTTATAAATTTTATATAAATTTCATTGTAAATCATCATTCATAATTTTTCTCAAAAAATCACTAGGTTTTGGGTAAATACCCCCAAAAATACTTACCAACCCACTGTGTATACGCACCCCACATTACTGGTCATATGCGAGAAAGTTTCGGGGAGGCTACACCCTGGTTTTTATAATTTTGGATGGAACAGTAATATTAAAGAACATTAAAGGCTTTTAGTAAATTTCTTTTTAATTTCATTATTAATTAATTTTTATTAACTTGTTCCAATTTCAGTTTATGTGGACTACTAGTGGTGATAAAACTGCTTCTCTGAGCATTTTGTATTTAAACAGTCTAATCTAGGCAGCTGTTTGTTGCAAAAATCCCCTATCCATACTTAAAAAATATTTTCATAACATTATTTTAGTAAAGTGTAGCGAAACAAATTTTCTATCTGCGAATATAACATATTTTCCTATATAATTTGTGAAATAGCGTAAGAGCTTTTGTATTTTGATAAAATATTTCATTGATGATATCTAAATCTAAACATTTGTTATTTAATTGTAACCACTTCTTGCCTCTCTTAAAATGTGATTTCATATACCCCAATTACATCGTTACAACCTAAAATGCCTATTTTACCCCCCAAATCTATACTTATAAAAGGAAGTGTTTGTGCGTTCAATCCAGACGAATCTATCGCATCTCTCACAGCTAAGAAATCACACAGGTAGTCGTGTAATGGTGACTCATTGCACCTCGAAGCCCAAATTTTAAATTTTTTTGTCTAGAAAAATTTTTATTTAATATTTTGTGTTATTAAAAGATTTTTTCAAATTAATTACTCAATAGAAATCTGTTTTGATAATTGTACGAAAAAAGAGATGCGTAACCATCGAAAGAGCAAACGATTTCCAAGTTCTAATGAAGTTTTGACATCGTTTTACGTAATTTACTGAATTTTGAGAAATTTTTGACAATATCACTTCTTTGTAATTTTAATAAGGGTTTCTCCAAATTTCGCATCTGACGTTCTACCATCTCTATAATTTTCATTTATTTCCAGATTGTAACTGGAACGTTTCTGTCGGATTTTAAACAAGAACGGTTAAGTCTTTTTTTCCTTTTTTTTTAAATTACACTTTTCCTGATCAGTTCAAACAGTTTTGCTAGCGAGATTTAATAGCGAGAGTTTCTGCCGACAATCTTCTAGAATGCATTGTTGCAATTTCGTTGGCTGGTGTGATCTTCCTCGCGGCAGGTTGGAGTGTCATATCCTGTGATAGCAATATTAGTTTGCGCAAGCTTGCTACAAATTTGTCATGACAAGAGTGTGCAAGCTTGCCAGAAATTTGTCATGAGAAGAAAGTGCAAGCTTGCAGCAAGTTAACGAAAGCCTTTGAAGTCACCATTTAACGAACTTGCAGCAAGCTTGTCGCAAACTCATTGCAAATTATAGCAAAACAGAGTACGAAACACAACCTGGGATAGAACTCAACCTCCTGGTTCCGAAGCGCCAACCTATTAAGCCAGTTGAACTTTGAGGAGAGACGATAGATTTCACAATATATCGTTCGATCTTCGATTCACACGATTTATTTTAAACTTTTTTTTTCTGATTTACTAATTTTTTGAGTTGAAAATATGATTTGAAGTCAAAGAGAGAGCGATTTCGCTAATTACTAAGTTTTATAGTAGACAACGGTGAAATTAGAGTAAAAAAAAAAAAGGAAAGTAATACAAAATGGGACAAAATGGTTTTTTTAGGATTTAATTTTGTTAATAAACTTTAAAAATTTCAACATTAAAAGACGATATAGTTTTCTTTTAAAGTGAGTGATATATCTAGTAATGGAAAATGTTTCAAAAATCTTATAAAAAAAAGTTAGTTTTTTTTACAAATTATCATTGATTTATTGAATTAATAAAAAAGCAAAGGACGGTCTAGGAGTTGCTATTAAAATCGGATACTTTTTTTTTAAAACAGAGACGAAGATACTTAAGTCTCTTTGTGCTGTCTTTGCATCGCTTTGTTTGCAAATTCCAGGTAGTTTGATTTGGTAAGGGAGGTGGCGCCATTTGTCACATCGAACTTGTAGCAAATGCGTTGCCAGCGAGGGTGGCGTTGTTGTCACAGCGAACTTGCCATAGTTCGTTTCAAGTTTGATGCGTCAAATTTTGCTGTGACAAGGGAATAGTCGTTTCATAATCAAACTTCCTGCAAACTTACGTAAAAGCAACTGGGATGCTTTCATTGTAATCCGATTCCTTCCTGGCAGGTTATATCATTCCATTTGCGTCATCTCTTCATCTCAATGATATATGCATTTCTTGATTTAAATGTCATTATCGCAAAGAAAGATAAGGGAAAATCAATAATGTGTATCTTTTGTTTTGATTTTACAAAACTTTTTCGTGCCATTGTGGGCACTTCCCCATTTTGTTGAAGTCCTGATGCCACGGGCAACGCCGTACACCTACCAAGTAGTATTTAATAAATTGAAGCTATGACGCTAGTCAAATCTAGAGGCACTATTCAAATTCGGTGACTTTCCCCAAATGTATAAACTTTTATTAATGTTAAATACATAATATCACTAAAAAATTTTCTCCCAAAATCCTAATTTTTTACATGTTAGATTGATTTTATTCCAAAATATTTTAACCTACCTAATAATATATAATAAAATGTCTTAAAATAAAAATTTTAAAATCATTTTCAGCAAAAAAGTAATGGTCATAAATAACCAGCGGGAGTGTTCTCCTAAACTTTCGTAGATCTTCCCAAAAGGTGCTGTTTCTCCTCAGCGTGGCTAAAAAATTCGAATCATTGTTATCCAGAATCCAATGACTATTAGAAGGTTTTCATTATAGTGATTGAAAATAAGGTAAAGAATTCAAAGAGTTGCGTACCGATTAAAACGCATCTATCCTCGCACACACTGCCAGGTTTCACCTCTGCCGTCTCAAGCACGCGACGTACCTGCCTCGTTTCGGGAGCACAGACGATTGCTTCCCAGTACGCATGTGCGTGAGACAAGTACTGGTTTCAATGAACATACAGGCCGACAGACAACAACCTTGGCTGATTTGGTCCAAAATTTTATACGACCTACATCCAAGACGATAAAACTGTGTATCAAATTTTATCCATCTAGTTAGTTCAAGTTTACCTTCGTATGCGATACAAAGAGAAAGTATTAATGAAACAAAATTGAACTGAGATTTGACGAATTTCCATCGTTTAGATTTCGAGTCCGAAAATATACTTGGAATTATATTCTCCAATTGTGGTAAATGAATGATACTCGAAAATTGAGTCGGGATAGGCTCTAGGAAATTTTAACATATTTGTGTTTCTATCAGTTTGGACAAACTACCCATGGGGAAGCCCGTCTGTCTGTATGTTCGGGTCAGCGCGAACGCTACAACTCACTCGCAAACTTGAGCCAGATGGATAAAAAATGTTACGCTGCATCGTCGAATGTAGGTCCGTATAAAATTTGGGCCAAATCCGTCAAAGGGTTGACTGTCTGCCTGTATAATCGCATACTTGTTCAACTCCTGGCATGCCTACTAGTGGCAATGCCTGCAAGGAAGGGACGCACCGAAACTTGGCAGTTTGCCAAACCACCCTGGGAGTGATTTTGTAAGGGGAAGCAAACATTTAGGGAGTCTCGCCAGGTCCAGCAAAAAAGAATGAGCAGAGGATTTGAATTTGTTTTGATCCTTCAAACCACGCGTGGTTCCAACTTTGGTTTACTTATGACGGAAGTTTCATTTGACGTCTTTATTATTCTAGTTTTCTTACATGTGTTAGGAGTATAATATAGGGAGACCAATTCCGCTGGTTGAGTTACAGTGTTCACATGACTTCGACATACAGACAGACAGACTCCGTTTGACGGATCTTGTCCAAAAGTTGATAGAAACCTACAAATTATGTTTGAAGACTACATACCAAATTTTAACTCAGAAATTAATAGTTTTCTTGAGTTATCGTGTTCACAGACAATAATACCAGACAGACATAATTCCAAATTGCGTTTTTCGACCAGGGAAGTCTGGGGTAACGTGGAGATTCGTCAAAAATCTGAGTTCGAATTTTGACGATTACAATATTTCTTTCTCTTTGTATACTTGCATACGAGTAAAAAGGCAGTCTCCAATTTGTGTAGTGTGTGTTTTACAGTCATTTACATGTGTCCCTTTTTTTTATATCCTAATTCAGCACTTACTTTATTTTGATTTCATTAAAATAATGAGTTTGAAATTTAAAAATACTTTTAGAGACATTTTCACATGCAATTATTTTATCCCTTTTGTGATTTTCTTCTCTCTAAAATTGTACGATATGTCATATTCCTAAGTAAAAAAAATTATATAATGCTCTTCATTTGCCCCATTCGTTGAAAAAAAGTAAGCAATATATTAAATTCAAATCTTTCATCTGTTTCATGGAGAGGTTTTCAAACAATTTTGTTTCATGTTTTGATATTTTGGCAATAGAATGAATTTTCAAAATTAAAAAGAATTTCTTTAAAATTTGCATACATTTGAAAAGACAAGCAACACAGTGTTCTGATTAAAATTCCTTTGAATTATCTGTTCTAATTGGAGAGAAATTTTCATTCCATTTGTGAAAGGCATTTTAAAGTTTTCAAATATTTTGGGAGAGATTGTGTAAGAATTTTAAGTTTTTTCAATCATTTTAAAATGAAACCAGAGAGAGTACATTTCTTTCTTAATTAAATTAAAGAATCTTCCTATTATATATATATATATATATATATATTATAATTATAATATTTAACTATTTTAGTTATAATATTTCAATATAAATGTGAACTGTATTTGCATTATAGCTCTTTGGCTTTATAATCTGCTAAGGACTTTGAATTGGTAAGCATTTAGTTATTTCTCGTTCTTTTCTTGAAATATTTGGGAGATTTACTCCTATACTTTTATGTTTTTCAACAATTGGCCTTCGCAGAAGGTTGGTGCCTCTAAAATTCGAATTTAATGCGACATAATCGGATTCCTATGATAGATTGGCATTTGGATTGTTAAATTCCATATTCGGGTTTTTTATAGTAATAGTTTATAATCTTAATTATTCTTGTATTTCATTGCATGATTATTAATTAGGTAATACTATTTTATATTTAATTTAATTCATTTGTAAAATATTTTACTATATATATGTATACTATATATATAAATATATTGTAATAATAATAATAATATATAAATATATATAAATATTTTACAAGCAAATTAAAATTCAAATAACATTTCTCATATATACCCATTAAACCAATAATTAAGAAAATTAAATATTAATATAACGTTACCTAATTAATAACCATACAATGAAATACAGAAAGATAATTAGATGATACATTACTTCAAGGAATAAGACAACCCAGAATCGGAATTCAACAATCAAAATGACAATCGATCTAGGAATGAATCGATTACGTCACATTAAATTCAATTTTATAGGTGCCTAACCTTCTGTGGAAGGCTAATTATTGGGAAAAAACAAAAAGTAGGAGTAAATCAACAAAAATATTTCAAGATAAGAACAAGAAGTAACTAATTACCAATACAATGCCATAGCAATAATACCAAGAGCTATATCCGAAATACAGTTCCGCATTTATAGATATACATAAAGCGTTGTTTGAAGATTTTACGCCCACTAAATGAAATATATATTGTCCGGAATTTAATTCTGATGGTTTCAAAAAACGAGAAACAAAGAGGAAAAAAAACTGTTTTAATGAATCTGTATTTATAACAGAATATGGATCTGAATTTGATTTGAAACAAGTAATCAATCAAAAAAAAGTGAAAGTGTATAGAAGCAGTGGGAATTCTAAGCTTTAAATCACTCGTAAGTGAACTTTTCCAGTTTCTTCGAAATCGAAAAAATGCGGCAAAATCATTTACAAAGCAGATTCCATATCGATGGATGGAACAATATCCATAAAAAAGAATAACCATTTTTTATGCTCGCATATTTTCGTCAAGAAAATTCCGAAAGCAAACAACTTGTTCGATTGTCAGTTTTTGCTTTTGAATGATAGTTCTTTCAAAAAGATGATAGATGTGAATCTTTTATAGCATTTGGAATTTATTCTTATTTTATCCGTATTTCATGTAAACTTTGTTGTTGTTAAAATGGGGTTTAAAATATAGCATACTCCTACTGTGATCAGTTCTGATGTCTGTCGCTGTTTGGAATAATAGTAAAATTTTCGTCGTCATGTATAACAAGAACTTGAATGTCAAATTTTATCCGTTTGCAACAGAAAGATAAAGAAATTTTTTGAATAGTGCTTAAATATTCCATTGTATAACCTTTCTCGTTGCAAGTGTTGCTTTTTACGAATTCGGATATTATATTTTTGAAATGTTTCTGGTGGAAGTCATTAATGAGAACTGATATTTACATTCATGTCTTTGTTTTGTATTCCATTTATTTTAAGTTCGCGAACAAACTATATTGTCTCTTATTTGTGCACTTTTAATTCACAGCATGTTTTAATTCATTCTAAATTTTCATCAGCAGAACATTCAGAGATAAAGTTCTGAAACATGATTTGACTTTAAGTGTAGGGGAGAAAAGAATGGATCGCCGCCTTCTAGGAGGACGCCATATTTTGTCTTGACCGAATTCGATCAGCAATTCTTCTGGGTCCATTTCCTTTATCATACCTTTACTTGATTTTAAGCAGATTGAAACGAATTGGAAATGAATATTTTTTTGAACTAGGGATAAATAGCCTTTTATTACTGCTAAAATCTTCTGAACCTCGTATCTCTGGAGATACAATCAATTCAAGAAGTTCTGAACATGATTCCGACTTGTGTGTAGGGAGAAAAGAATATGGCCGCCCGTCTAAGAGGACGCCATTTTGTTCCTGGACTGAATTGGATGAGCAATTTTCTCTTAGTCCATCTCTCGATGGCAATTTCTTACTTGATTTTAAGCAGATTGAAACGAATTTTGGAATGAATATTTTTAGGGGATAAATACTTTTATTGCTAAAAATTGAACCTCGTATCTCCTCGGAGATACAATTCAAGGAAGCCCTGAACATGATTCGACTTGTGTGTAGGGGAGAAAGAATATGGCTGCCCGTCTAAGAGGAGCTTACTTTTTTTTGTCTTGACCGAATTGGATCAGCAATTTTTCTTGTCCATCCTGGTGGCTTAATCTTAAGCAGATTGAAACGAATTTTGAATGAATTTTTTTTATCCAGGGCATAAATAAATTTTGTTGCTAAAAATTTAAATCTCGTATCTCCTGAGATACAATTCCAGTCAAGTTCTGAACATTATTTTATGATACTAAATTTGGTAAGCTGTAAAACGGCAATGAGTAGCATTAAAACATTGTTCGAAGTATTTTACGAAAAGATGCGAGTAAAATTTGTTTAAGTTTAGTCACAGTTCTTCTGAGTTTGTGAAACACAGTAAAATGGAAATGTAACTGGTTTATCTTGCATCATGCCAGTCAAAAAATTGTAATAAGAGCGTCACATATAATGAATGAACTAAGTTTAATTATTCTGACCAATGAAATATCTTCAAATCATCTATTCACATTAATACTGAGAAAATCTAATTGTTTTAGCACAAGCCTGCTTCATAACTATCATTTTGTTTATAAATCGTTGTAACTAAAGAAGTCGTGTTCAATATGACAAAAAAGTAATGGTTGCTTGCTAAGAATCAGTATAACAGAATTAGAGTTCTTGTATTCAGTACCAAAATATCCATCATTTTATTGTGGGCATAAGTAACACACCTATTCTCATGCTTCTCTGCAGGAAATTTAATTCAAACAAAATAAAAATTTTCAGGAAATGCTTTAATTTGTGTCTGGTTGAAAAGTTAAAACATCATAAGGAAACTGATGGTCTTCAGGCCGTTTAACGCAAGCTTTGAAAATAGTTTTGTTTCATATTTTTGTATTTGAATGGTTTTTTATATACACTAAATTATACAAACATTTAATCTAAAAATTTGCAGAAATTTGAAAGAGTGCAAATGACAGTATATTCTGTCTTTAAAATTCAATTTTGAATTATTTTGTTCTGAAATGAAATATCATAGATATATGAAACGTTCTTACAGTGGTGTTCGAATTTTGGGAGTCATTGCGATTGCCTTTAAGAGTATTTTTAATTATTTCTGCTACAAGGTAATTAGAGATAACCTTTCTTTATTCACAGTTAAAATAAATCTTTTATCAAAATATAAAGACATAGCACTCTTGAAGTTTATCACCACTAAAAGAAAGATATGATAGACCACTGAAAAATGATATACCTTCAAAATATGGAAAGCAAAGAGTTAAACCTCTTTAATGAATCTATATATTTCAACGAATGCAGATTCGAATTTTATTTGCAACTAATAATCAGTCAGGAAAAAAAAGTAAAAACTTGCTTGAGAAACAACGGAAATTTTAGCTTTAATTCACCTGTAAGGAACATTTTCCAGTTTTGATGCGACAAAATCATTTACTTACAAAGCAGGTTCCACCATAATTACTTTATTTATAATCAATTCAAATTTTGATTCCAATATGACCCATCTAGTAGTGAATTTGAGAAGAGAGATCCCTTAATTACTAATATAATAGCTCAGGGATCCTCGGTAACGCCTGACGTCACCGACAATAAAAAACTCGCGCCAATTGCGAGAGACGTTAAACGGCATTATTTCATTATTAGAACCTAAATCTCAGTCATTTTAAATTTAAAAGAGTAATTGTCGTTCCCACTTCAAATTTTAATAGCTGTACAGGAAATTAAAATTTATAATCCATTGATATAACATTTTATCTCGCTGTGATCATTATCTGGAAGAAATTTTAAATTATATTTATCATATATTTCAAATTAATTTCCTTTTAATAGAAAGTAGTAAATTACGCTAGTGGTATATCATGCGCATGATATAGTTTGGACGCCACGATGCATCTGATTATTTTTTTAGTGCAATCGTGATGATGATATAATTTGATGATATTTTTTTGACAACATTAAAACCAAAGACATCTTTAGCAATAAAGGAAAATTAACAACGAAAATTACTTCACACGGAATGTTGTTTACCAAGAGGTATTTTGAATAAAGAAATAAGTAAATAATATGTAATTAAAAAATTATTTTCTGTCATAATACATATGTTTATTTTATTTGTTTTCAATCAATGTTAAGCTCGCATATATATCTATTTAAACACGTCAGATTTGATCGAGAAATCTCTGAATGAAGATAGACAATTTTGCAACTGCTATAAACACGGGTGTTCTAGTATATGTAATAATGAATTATAAATGAAAGTCTAAAAGTAGGGGATAATTGAAAAATCTCTGTTTTAATGCAATAGTAAAGTGTGTTTTAAAAAATGTTTTGTTTGCATAGCAAGTTTTCTAAGGTTCCAAAATTTTCAGTGCCTAAGTGCGAGTTTCAAGCTGATATTTTCTTTCTAATCTTCCAGCTACCGCCAGTAAATACTGCTCTGAGAACGGAACCGGTGGATTCACCTGATCTCAAGCAGACGTGGACCAATCCATTCCCCTGGAATGTACATTCCTTCCCATCGATGATGGGAATGTTTTCGTGGTGAGTGCGTTATCAATTCTTTTCCTACATTTTCCCTTTTATTACTAAACTTAAATCTTAATAATTAATAGGTACAAATTATGATTTTTAGATTAAAATTAAATTCAATATTCGGATTGCACGCAAAATTAAAACATTCTTTAATATACAGCGTTAGTGTTCCTCCCTTAAACTTTCTCGCATACTTCCCCAAAAAAGGTGCCGGTTCCCCTCCTCTCGCGTGGTTAAAAATCTCGAACCTACCGTTACCCAGAATCCAATGACTAATGATGGTTTTTTTCGCTATGATAGTGATTGAAAATATCTATACGTAAAGAATCAAATTAAAGGAGATGCGTACCGATTTTCCGCTACCTTTGCCGGCTCAAGGACAAACTGACGTACCTGCTCCTTTAGTCTGTACAGAAGATTACTTCTAATATGCAGTGCGGAGATAACGGATTGGTTGCATAGTAAAATTATACAGACCGACAGACAGTCAACCCTTGACGGATTTGGCCTAAATATTCTACTGGACATACATTCAGACAATAAACCGTAAAACAACTATTTTATCCATCCAGCTGACAAGTTTCGTGAGTTATAGTGTTCATATGACTGCGGACACACAAACAGACAGACTTCCTGCTATCGGATTTGTCCAAAATTTGATAAAACCACAAATTATGTTTAAAGACCACATACCAAATTTCTCTCTTAGCTCTGCTAGTTTCGAGTTATCAGTGTTCAGACAGACAGATAACAGACATACTGCAAAATTGTGTTTTTTCGGACTCATGAGGTCTAAAATCGTGGAGATTCCGTCAACTCGAGCTCGAATTTTTGATGATTAAATATTTTCTTGTATACTCTCGTACATAGAGAAAGTAAAACCAAGTCTTGCATGGTTGAGGAATAGATTCAACTAAAGGTCTTGCAATCTAGTTTTTGGAAACAAATTGACGTGATGAAGAAAATGTTCAAATAGAAGTTCTGAAGAATGATTGCCAAATAATTTTTATTAAACTACTTCTTACATCATACTACTTAATTATCTTATTTTTTAATAAGCTTTTTAAATTTTTTTAAAGACTTGATAAAAAAATATGGAAATAATTTTAGACTATGAACCTATATAAAAGGACCTAACAGCTTCAATGAGAAAAGTGTTGCTTTGGGAATTTTGTATTAATCGAATCATATATCATCCTTTTAGTTAATAAATGGTAGATTAATGGATCATATTAATATCGATATATTACCATGGAATCATGAAATACCTGCATTCTATAGAATACCTAGGCATTCCATAGAATGCCGAGGCGTTACAGGCAAAGTATGAAATACATGAGAGATTTATTATATATTTTTCCTAGGAATTGTTTTATAACATATAGTCATTCATAGAAGACAAATGCTATTAGGCAAAGTATGAAAAGAAGTTCATAATATAGGTATTATTTAAAAGCGTATTCCTCAAAAATACAAATGTTATTTAGAAAAATAATAAAAAAATACCCATTAAAAATCTTTTATTCAAAATAGTAAAAACAAATGAAAGTTTTTATATCAAAGTTTGTCATTTCTTATTAAAGAAAACAAATAAATTGTGAATCTGCACTTATTACATCAAGGAAGCAAATAATTTAATTTTTTGAATGTGCACTAACTTTATTTCTTATATCAAATCGGCGATTTATTTCATACTTGTCGCAGTTTGTCATTTGACATTCTATAGAATGCCTAGAAAATGTGAAATATAAATCGTTCCTTACATTGCCGGCTCAGTTTTAGGCATTCTATACAATGCCTAGGCACTTCTATAGAATGGATTTCAAACTTTGCTGGAAACAGATAAAATGTAATCGCTGTCCTGTTTTCCTACAAAAAGAATGAACGATAATAGTAACTGCTTAGATGACTTGCAAAGTGATAAAAAAAATGCAATTGTAGAAATAGAAACTGAGCGTTAGAGAAAAAAGAGTAAAGATTAGGACATGGAGTTGGTTTTAAACTACGTTCAGTATGTACAGGGACAGAGACTCATGTTTATGTGGAATGCCGCTGTCGAAGATGTAATTCAATTTCGGAACCATTTTTATTAGATGGTAAGTTCCACTGCAGTACATTAAAGGTACCAAGACGCAAGCAGAGAACAACAACGTAAACTTACAAGTACACAGAAGAAGAAAGAAGAGAGAGGCATCATGGAAAAACCCGGATGGCTGTGGCAAGCGCCACCTACCATAAAAAAGGAGAAGGCAGTGTGTGAGCATACACTTGTGAAATAGAAGGCTGACATAAATTTGCTTAGAGGAAACTCACTTCTCTGAAGAAGGAAACCATGTAAACTCAAATTGAACTAAATTTAAATATTTTTTTTTCCTTTTAGTAAAGTGTGGAGGTAAAACTCGGGTAGCTAAGATCCGAAACGCCTGTTGGAGCTAGAGACATCTCGATGTAGAGACTTGTCAGAATCCTTTATTAAAAATATTCATTGTTTATCGGAGTCAATATATCTTTCCAGAGAATCGCAGTTTCTTACTACTTTTTTATGAATGAGTTTTTGTAATAAAGAATTAAAACTGCAGTTTTACCAATATAGTGGCTTCTAAATCCAGGTACACATGTTAACGTTATGGAAATTAGGAAAACTCGATTTTCAGTGGAAGATTCCAATCGTTTTTATTTTATATGACGATTTAAGAATATCAGTTGCAAAATTCACATGTAAAGTATGTCTTCTTCCTCCCATCACTGCAGCTTTCTGGTCTACAACATGATAGTTTCTACATTTGGATTAGAAAATTCGATTTTCAGTGGAAGAGTTGTAATCGTTTTTATTTTTATATGACATTAAGAATGTCAGTTGCAAAATTCACATACAAGCACTTATGCTTCTCCCCCGCCACTGCAGCTTTCGTGGTTCAACTCTGACAGTTTCTACATTGGATTAGAAAATTGATTATGGAAGAGTTGCAATCCGTTTTTATTTATATGACACCATTTAAGAATGGCAGTTGACAAGATTCCATGCAAAGCACTTGTCTTCCCTCCTGCACCACTGCGCTTTCTGTGGGTCTCCAACTATGACAGTTTCTACCATTGAAGTTAGAAAATTCGATTTGCAATGGAAGAGTTGTAATCGTTTTATTTTTATATGACAATTTAAGAATATCAGTTACCCAATTCACATGTAAAGTAGCAGTTGCTTCTTCCTCCCTGCCACTGCGGCTTCGTGGCTCCAACTATGACAGTTTCACCATTGGATTAGAAAATTCGATTTTCAGTGGAAGAGTTGTGAATCTTTTATTTTTATATGACAATTTAAGAATGTCAGGTTGCAAAATTCACATGCAAAGCACTTGTCTCTCCCTCCGATGCCACTGCAGCTTTCGTGGTTCCAACTCTGACAGTTTCTAATTAGTTAGAAAGAATTCGATTTTCTAGTGGAAGAGTTGTAATCGTTTTATTTTATACTGACAGATTTAAGAATGTCAGTTGCAAAGGTGTTCACATGTCAGCACTTGTCTCTCCTCCGTGCCACTGCAGTTTCTTGTGGACCTAACTCATGACAGTTTCTACATTCTAGGGAAAACTCGATTTCAATGGTAGAAGAGTTGCACTGTTTTATTTTATATGACAAGAATATCAGTTGCAAATTGACATGTAAAGAAGTTGTCTTCTTCCTCCGTCTAATTGCAGCTTGTGGTTCCAACTATATAGTTTCTTGCATTGATTAGAAAACTGATTTCAGTGCGGAAGAGTTGTAACTGTTTTTTTTTTTTTTTTTTTTTTTTTTTTTTTTTTTTTTTTTTTTTTTTTTTTTTTTTTTTTTTTTTTTTTTTTTTTTTTTTTTTTTTTTTTTTTTTATTTTATATGACAATTTAAGAATGTCAGTTGCAAATTGAAAGCAGTTGTCTTCTTCCTCCCCGCCACTGCAGTCTGTGATCCAACTATGACAGTTTACATTGGATTAGGGAAAACCTGATTTTCAGTGTGGAAAAGTTGCACTCGTTTTATTTTATATGACAATTTAAGAATGTCAGTTGCAAAATTGACATGTAAAGCAGTTGTCTCTCTTCCCTGCCACTGTAGTTGTGGATCCAACGACAGTTTCTACATTGGATTAGAAAAATCTGATTTTCAATGGAAGAGTTAACCGTTTTTATTTTATATGACAATTTAAGAATATCAGTTGCAAAATTCACAAAGTAGTTGTCTTCTTCCTCCGCTCCACTGCAGCTTTCTGTGGTTCCAACTGGCAGTTTCTTTCTGCATTGGATTTAGGAAAACTCGATTTTCAGGAAGAGTTGCACCGTTTTGTATTTTATATTATGGCAATTTGAATGTCAGTTGCAAATTGATACATGTAGAGTAGTTGTCTTTCCTCCCCGCCACTGCAGCTTTCGTGGATCCAACTATGACAGTTTCTACATTGGATTAGGAAAACTCGATTTTCAATGGAAGGGTTGCAATCGTTTTTATTTTATATGACAATTTAAGAATATCAGTTGCAAAATTGACATGTAAAGCAGTTGTCTTCCGCCCACTGCAGTTTCTTGTTCCAATTATGGCAGTTTTGCATTGGATTAGGAAAACTCGATTTTCAGTGGAAGAGTTGCAATCGTTTTTATTTTATATGGCAATTTAAGAATGTCAGTTGCAAAATTGACATGTAGAGCAGTTGTCTTCTTCCTCCCCGCCACTGCAGCTTTCGTGGATCCAACTATGACAGTTTCTACATTGGATTAGAAAACCTGATTTTCAAATGGAAGGGGAATCGTTTTATTTTATATGACAATTTAAGAATATCAGAAGGTAAAATTGATTACGTAAAGCAGTTGTCTCTTCCCACTGCAGCTTTCGTGGTTCCAATCATATGGCAGTTTCTTTACTGGATTAGGAAACTCGATTTTCAGTGAAGAGTTGCACCGTTTTTATTTTATATGACAATTTAAGAATATCAGTTGCACTGACATGTAAAAGTAGCTGTCTTCTTCCTCCTGCTCCACTGCAGCTTTCTGTGGTTCCAACTATGGCAGTTTCTGCATTGGATTAGGGAAAACTCGATTTTCAATGGAAGGGTTGCAATCGTTTTATTTTATATGACAATTTACACATCAGCTGCAAATTCACAATGTAAAGTAATCTTCTTCCTCCGG
The DNA here is from genome assembly GCA_013235015.1 of Araneus ventricosus. NCBI lineage: Eukaryota > Metazoa > Arthropoda > Arachnida > Araneae > Araneidae > Araneus > Araneus ventricosus. The sequence goes on along the minus strand of BGPR01008442.1, from coordinate 16,628 downwards.
CTCCACTGCAGCTTTCGGGGAGTTCCAATATGGCAGTTTCTGCATTGATTAGGAAAACTGATTCAGTGGAAGAGTTGTAAATCTGCTTTTATTTTATATGGCAATTTAAGAATGTCAGTTGCAAATTGACACATGTAGAGTAGTTGTCTCTTCCCTCCCTGCCACTGCAGCTTCGTGGATCCAACTACAAGTTTCTATATTGGATTAGGAAAAACTCGATTTTCAATGGAAGGGTTGTGTTTTATTTTATATGACAATTTAAGAATATCAGTTGCAAAATTGACATGTAAAGCAGTTGTCTTCTTCCTCCGCTCCACTGCAGCTTTCGTGGTTCCAACTATGGCAGTTTCTGCATTGGATTAGGAAAACTCGATTTTCAGTGGAAAAGTTGTAATCGTTTTATTTTATAAGACAATTTAACGTCAGTTGCAAATTGACATGTAAAGCAGTTGTCTTCTTCTTCCTCCCCGCCACTGTAGCTTCTTGATCCAACTATGACAGTTTTACATTGGATTAGAAAATTGATTTTCAATGAAGAGCTGTAACGTTTTTATTTTTATATGACAATTTAAGAATAGCTAAAATTCACACAGCAGTTGTCTTCTTCCTCCGCTCCACTGTAGCTTTCTGTGGTTCCAACTATGGCAGTTTCTCATTGGGATTAGGAAAACTCGATTTTCAGTGGAAGAGTTGTAACTGTTTTATTTTATATGGCAATTTAAGAATGTCAGTTGCAAATCTGACATGTAGAGCAGTTGTCTTCTTCTTCCTCCCCGCCACTGCAGCTTTCGGGATCCAACTATGACAGTTTCTACATTGGATTAGAAAAATCTGATTTTCAATGCAGAGTTGCACCGTTTTATTTTATATGACAATTTAAGAATATCAGTTGCAAATTCACACGCAGTTGTCTCTCTTCCTCCCCTGCCACTGCAGTTTCTGTGGATCCAACTAAGACAGTTTCTACATTGATTAGAAAATTGATTTTCAATGGAAGAGTTGCACTGCTAGAAACTGTCATAGTTGGAACCACGAAAGCTGCAGTGGCGGGGAGGGAGAAGACAAGTGCTTTGCATGTGAATTTTGCAACTGACATTCTTAAATTGTCATATAAAATAAAAACGATTGCAACTCTTCCACTGAAAATCGAATTTTTCTAATCCAATGTAGAAACTGTCATAGTTGGAACCACGAAAGCTGCAGTGGCGGGGAGGAAGAAGACAACTGCTTTACATGTGAATTTTGCAACTGATATTCTTAAATCGTCATATAAAATAAAAACGATTGGAACTCTTCCACTGAAAATCGAGTTTTCCTAATTTCCCATAACGTTAACATGTGTACCTGGATTTAAGCCACTAGTGGGGTAAAACTGGGCAGTTTTACTTTTTATTACAAAAACTCATTCATAAAAAAGTAATGAAACTGTGACTTTTCTGGAAAGATATATTGTACTCCGATAAACAATGAATATTTTAATAAAATTTGACAAGTTCTACATCGAATGTTCTAGCTCCAACAGGCGTTCGGATCTTAGCTACCCGGTTTTACCCCACTTTCACCTAAAGGCAAGAAAAATATTTAAATTTAGTTCCAATTTGAGTTTACACTTGAAGTTTTTCTTAGAGAAGTGAAGTTTCCCTAAGCAAAATTTATGCTCAGCTTCTATTTCTACAAGTGTAGTGGTTACAATTCACTGCCTTCTCCTTTTTATGGTAGGTGGCGCTACCACAGCCATCCGGGTTTTTCCCATGATGCCTCTCTCTCTTCTTCTTCTGTGTACTTGTGTTGCGTTGTTGTTCTCTGTCTTGCGTCTTGTACCTTTTAATGTACTGTGACGTGGAACTTAGCCATCTAATAAAAATGGTTCCTGAAATTGAATTAATTCTTCGACAGCGGCATTCCACATAAACATGAGTCTCGTCCCTGTACATACTGAACGTAGTTTTAAAACCAACTCCATGTCCTAATCTTTAGCTCTATTTTTCTCTCTAACGCTCAGTTTCTATTTCTACAATTAACATTTTTTATCACTTGCAAGTCATCTAAGTTAACTATTAGTCAAGTCTATTCTTTTGTAGGAAAACAGGACAGCGATTACATTTTATATCTGTTTCCAGCAAAGTTTGAAATCAAGCATTCTATAGAATGCCTAGGCATTGTATAGAATGCCTAAAACTAGCCGGCAATGTATGAAACGATTTATATTTCACACATTTCCTAGGCATTCTATAGAATGCCAAATGACAAACCGGCAAAGTATGAAATAAATCGCCGATTTGATTATATAAGAAATAAAGTTAAGTGCAATTCAAAATTAAATTATTTGCTTCCTTGATGTAATAAGTAGATTCACAATTTATTTTGTTTTCTTTAATAAGAAAGGCATAAACTTTGATATGAAAACTTTCATTTTGTTTTACGTATTTTGAATAAAAGATTTTTTAATGGTACTTTTTTATTATTTTTTCTAAATAACATTTGTATTTTTGAGGAATGCACGCTTTTTAAATAATAGCCTTATTATGAACTTTTTTTCATACTTTGCCTAAATAGCATTTGTCATTCTATAGAATGACTATATGTTATAAACAATTCCTAGGAAAAGTATATAATAAATCTCATATTTCATACTTTGCCTAAAAACGCCCGGCATTCTATGGAATGCCTAGGTATTCTATAGAATGCAGGCATTTCATGCATTGCCGGTAACATATCGATATTAATATGATCCATTAACTACCATTTATTAACTAAAATATATTATGATTCGATTAATACCAAATTTCAAAGCAAGCATTTTCTCATTGAAGCTGTAGGTCCCTTATATAGGTGTCATAGTCTAAAAATATTTCCATATTTTTATCAAGTCTTAAAAAATTTAAAAAAGCTTTTAAAAAATAAGATAATTAAGTGATATGATGTAGAGAAGTGAAGTTTAATAAAAATTATTTAAGAATCATTCCTTCAGAACTTCTTATTTGAACATTTCTTCATCACGTCAATTTGTTTAAAAACTAGATTGCAAGACCTTTAGTTGAATCTATTCCTCGCAACCAAGACTCTGGTTTTTACTTTCTCGTATACGAAGTATACAAAGAGAAAGTATTGTAATCGTCAAAAAATTCGAGCTCGAGATTTTGACGAATCTCCACGTTTTAGACCTCCATGAGTCCGAAAAACACAATTTTGCAATTATGTCTGTTTATCTGTCTGTCTGTGAACATGATAACTCGAAAACTATTAGAGCTACGAGGATGAAATTTGGTATGTGGTCTTTAAACATAATTTGTAGGTTTTTATCAAATTTTGGACAAAATCCGTCGACGGGAAGTCTGTCTGTTTGTGTGTCCGCGGTCATATGAACACTATAACTCAAAAACTTGAATAGCTAGATGGATAAAATTTGGTACACGGTTTTATTGTCATGAATGTATGTCCATGTAATATTTTGGGCCAAATCCGTCAAAGGGTTGACTGTCTGTCGGTCTGTATAATTTACTATTGCAACCAATCCGTTATCTCCACGCGCATGCGTATTAGAAGCAATCTTCTGTGCAGACTAAAGGAGCGAATTACGTCAGTTTGTCCTTGAGCCGGCAAGAGCGGAAAATCGGTACGCATCTCCTTTAATTTGATTCTTTACGTAGATATTTTTCAATCACTATCATGAAAAACCATCTGATAGTCATTGGATTCTGGGTAACGGTAGGTTCGAATTTTTTTAGCCACGCGGGGGAAGGGGAACCGGCACCTTTTTGGGGAAGTATACGAGAAAGTTTAGGGGAGAACACTAACGCTGTATATTAAAAGAATGTTTTAATTTTGCGTGCGTTTCGCAATCCGAATATTGAATTTAATTTTAATCTAAAAATCATAATTTGTACCTATTAATTAAATAAGATTTTCTAAGTTTAGTAATAAAAGGGAAAATGTAGGAAAAGAATTGATAACGCACTCACCACGAAAACATTCCCATCATCGTGGGAAGAATGTACATTCCCACAGAGGGAATAGTTGGTCCACGTCTGCTTGAGATCCGGGTGAATCCACCAGGTTCCGTTCTCAGAGCAGTATTTACTGGCGGTAGCTGGAAAGATTAGAAAAGAAAATATCAGCTTGAAACTCATGAGCACTGAAAAATTTTAGAACCTTAAACTTGCTATGCAAACAAAAACATTTTTTTAAAACACACTTTTACTATTGCATTAAAAAGTAGAATTTTCAATTATCCCCTGCTTTTTAGGCTTTCATTTATAATTCATTATTACATATACTAGAACACCCGTCATTTTATAACGGGTGCAAATTGTGTCTTCATTCGAGAGATTTCTCGTCAAATCTGACGTGTTTAAATAGATATATATGCGAGAGAAATGCTTAACATTGATTGAAAACAAATAAAATAAACATATGTATTATGACAGAAAATAATTTTTTAATTACATATTATTTACTTATTTCTTTATTCAAAATACCTCTTGGTAAACAACATTCCGTGTGAAGTAATTTTCGTTGTTTAACAATTTTCCTTGTACTTCAGATGTCTTTGGTTTTTAATGTTGTCAAAAAATATCATCAAATTATATCATCACGATTGCACTAAATAATCAGATGCATCGTGGCGTCCAAACTATATCATGCGCATGATATACCACTGACGTAATTTACTACTTTCTATTAAAAAAAGGAAATTAATTTGAAATATATGATAAATATAATTTAAAATTTCTTCGGAACTATTGATCACAGCGAGATAAATGTTATATCAATGGATTGTAAATTTAATTTCACTATTTTACAGCTATTAAATTTGAAATTAGAACGACAATTACTCTTTTAAATTTAAAATGACTGAGATTTAGGTTCTCTAATAATGAAATAATGCCGTTTAACGTCTCGCAGTGCTATGGCGCGAGTTTTATTGTCGGTGACGTCAGAGCGTTACCGAGAGATCTGGGCTATTATATTAGTAATTAAGGGATCTCTCTTCTCAAATTCACTACTAGATGGAGTCACTCGCATGGAATCAAAATTTAATTGAATTATAAATAAAGTAATTATGAATTGGAACCTGCTTTGTAAATGATTTTGTCGCATCCAAAAACTGGAAAATGTTCCTTACGAGTGAATTAAAGCTAAGAATTTCCGTTGTTTCTCAATGAAGTTTTTACTTTTTTTTCTGACTGATTATTAGTTGCAAATAAAATTCGAATCTGCATTCGTTAGAAATATAGATTCATTAAAAGAGTTTTAACTCTTTGCTTTCCATATTTTTGAAGGTATATCATTTTTCAGTGGTCATTCTATCTATCTTTCTTTTAGTGGTGATAAACTTCAAAGAGTGCTGTAATATTTATGTTTGATAAAGATTTATTTTTAACTGAATAAAGAAAAGGTTACTACTATCTCTAATTACCTTGTAGCGAAATAATTAAAAATACTCTTAAAAGGCAATCGCAATGACTCCCAAAAAATTCGAACACCGCTGTAGAAGACGTTTCATATATCTATGATATTTCATTTCAGAACAAATAATTCAAAGTGAATTTTAAGGCAGAATACTGTCATTTGCACTCTTTCAAATTTCTGCAAATTTTAGATTAAATGTTTTATAATTTAGTGTATATAAAAACCATTCACAAAAAATACCAAAAATATGAAACAAAACTATTTTAAAGCTTGCGTTAAGCAGCTGAAGACCACATCAGTTTCATATGATGTTTAACTTTTTCAACCGAATAGTACAAATTAAGCATTTCCTGAAAATTTTTATTTAGGAATTTGAATTAAATTTCCTGCGAAAGTATGAGAATAGGTGTGTTACTTATGCCCACAATAAAATGATGGATATTTTGGTACTGAATACAAGAACTCTAATTCTGTTATACTGATTCTTAGCAAACAACCATTACTTTTGTCATATTGAACACGACTTCTTTGGTTAGCTTGATTTATAAGCAAAATGATAGTTGTAGGCAAGGCTTGTGTTAAAACAATTAGATTTTCTCAGTATTAATGTGAATAGATGATTTGAAGATATTTCATTAGTCAGAATAATTAAACGTATAGTTCATTCATTATATGTGACGCTCTTATTACAATTTTTGACTGGCATGATGCAAGATAAGCCGGTTACATTTCCATTTTTTTACTGTTTCACAAACTCTAAGAAGAACTGTGACTAAACTTAAACAAATTTTACTCGCATCTTTTCGTAAAATGCTTCGAACAATGTTTTAATGCTACTCATTGCCGTTTTACAGCTTGTTAAATTTAGTATCATAAATCATGTTCAGAACTTGACTGGAATTGTATCTCCGAGAGATACGAGATTTAGAGATTTTTAGCAACAAAGGCTGTTATGCCCTGGATAAAAAAAAAATTCATTCCAAAATTCGTTTCAATCTGCTTAAAAATTAAGCAAAATTGCCACCAGGAGATGGACAGAAAAATTGCTGATCCAATTCGGTCAAGACAAAAAAAATGGCGTCCTCTTAGACGGGCGGCCATATTCTTTTCTCCCTACACAC
>BGPR01008442.1:0-10085 GCA_013235015.1 Araneus ventricosus | reverse complement strand
AAATTCGTTTCAATCTGCTTAAAAATCAAGTAAAATTGCCATCGAGAAATGGACTAGAAAAATTGCTGATCGAATTCGGTCAAGACAAAAAAAATGGCGTCCTCCTAGAAGAGCGGCGATATTCTTTTCTCCCTACACTTAAGTCAAATCATGTTCAGAACTTATCTCTGAATGTTCTGCTGATAGAAAATTTAGAATAGATATAAAACATGTCGCTGTGAATTAAGGCACAAATAAAGACATATAGTTTGTTCGCGAACTTAAAATAAATAAGAATACAAAACAGACGCGAATGTAAATATCAGTTCTCATTAATATTTCCTGCGAAACATTTCAAAATATAATATCCGAATTCGTAAAGCAACACTTGCAACGAGAAAGGATTTATACAATGGAATATTTAAGCGCTATTCAAGAATTTCTTTATCTTTCTGTTGCAAACGGATAAAATTTTGACATTCCGAGTTCTTGTTATACATGACGACGAAAACTGGAAATTTTACTATTATTCCAAAACCTTAGCGACAGACATCAGAACTGATCACAGTAGAATTATGCTATATTTTAAATAACCCCATTTTAACAACAACAAAAGTTTACATGAAATACGGATAAAATAAGAATAAATTCCAAATGCTATAAAAAGATTCACATCTATCATCTTTTTGAAGAGAACTATCATTCAAAAAGCAAAAGCCGGAAACATCGAACAAGTTGTTTGCTTTCGGAATTTTCTTGACGAAAATATGCCCGAGGCATAAAAAATGGATTTATTCTTTTTTTTATGGATATTGTTCCCATCGGTAAATTGGAATCTGCTTTGTAAATGATTTTGCCGCATTTTTTCGATTTCGAAGAAACTGGAAAAAGTTCCTTACGAGTGATTTAAAGCTTAGAATTCCCGCTGCTTCTATATGCACTTTCCACTTTTTTTGATTGATTACTTGTTTCAAATCAAATTCGAATCCGTATTCGTTATAAATACAGATTCATTAAAACAGTTTTTTCCTCTTTGTTTCTCGTTTTTGAAGGCAAATTAAATTCGGACAATATATATTTCTTTCATTAGTGGGCGTAAAATCTTCAAACAACGCTGTAATATATCACTATAAATGCGGAACTGTATTTCGGATATAGCTCTTGGTATTATTGCTATGGCATTGTATTGGTAAGCAATTAGTTACTTCTTGTTCTTATCTTGAAATATTTTGTTGATTTACTCCTATACTTTTGTTTTTCCCAATAATTGGCCTTCACAGAAGGTTAGGCACCTATAAAATTGAATTTAATGTGACGTAATCGATTCCTAAGATCGATTGTCATTTGATTGTTGGAATTCCGATTCTGGGTTGTCTTATTCATAGTAATAATTTATCATCTAATTATCTTTCTGTATTTCATTGTATGGTTATTAATTAGGTAACGTTATATTAATATTTAATTTTAATTATTGGTTTAATAGGTATATATAAAGAAAATGTTATTTGAATTTTAATTGCTTGTAAAATATTTATATATATTTATATATTATTATTATTATTACAATATATTTATATATATATTATACATATATATAGTAAAATATTTTACAAATAATTAAAATTAAATATAAAATAGTATTACCTAATTAATAATCATGCAATGAAATACAGAAAGATAATTAGATTATAAACTATTACTATAAAAAAAAACCCAGATATGGAATTCCAACAATCAAATGCCAATCTATCTTAGGAATCGATTATGTCGCATTAAATTCGAATTTTAGAGGCGCCAACCTTCTGCGAAGGCCAATTGTTGGAAAAACGCAAAAAGTATAGGAGTAAATCTCCAAAATATTTCAAGAAAAGAACGAGAAAATAACTAAATGCTTACCAATTCAAAGTCATAGCAATTATAAAGCCAAGAGCTATATGCAAATACAGTTCCGCATTTATATTGAAAATATTATAACTAAAATAGTTAAATATTATAATTATAATATATATATATATATATATATATATATATGGGAAAGATTCCTTTTTAATTTAATTAAGAAAAGATATTGCTCTCTCTGGTTTCTTCGTACCAAAATGATTGAAAAAACTTAAAATTCTTACACAATCTCTCCCAAAAATATTTGAAAACTTTAAAATGCCTTTCTGAAATGGAATGAAAATTTCTCTCCAATTAGAACAGATAATTCAAAAGGAATTTTTAATCAGAACACTGTGATTTGTATCTTTTCAAATGTATGCAAATTTTAAAGAAATTCTTTTTAATTTTGTAAAATTCATTCTATTGCCAAAAATATCAAAAACATGAAACAAAATTGTTTGAAAACCTCCATGAAACAGATGAAGATCATTTGAATTTAATATATTGCTTACTTTTTTCAACGAATGGGGGCAAATGAAGCATTTAATAATTTTTACTTAGGAATATGAACGACATATCGTACGAATTTTGAGAAAATCACAAGGGATAAAAAATAATTGCATGAAAATGTCTCTAAAAATGGATATTTTTAAATTTCAAACTCATTATTTTAATGAAATCAAATAAAGTAAGTGCTGAATTAGGATATAAAAAAGGAGGACACATGTAAATGACTATTAAACACACTACACAAATTGAGACTGCCTTTTTACTTTCTCGTATACGAAGTATACAAAGAGAAAGTATTGTAATCGTCAAAAAATTCGAACTCGAGATTTTGACGAATCTCCACGTTTTAGACTTCCCTGAGTCCGAAAAACGCAATTTGGGAATTATGTCTGTCTGTGTGTGTCTGTGAACACGATAACTCAAGAAAACTATTAATTTCTGAGTTAAAATTTGGTATGTGGTCTTTAAACATAATTTGTAGGTTTCTATCAGCTTTTGGACAAATCCGTCAAACGGCAGTCTTGCATCTGTATGTCAAGTCATGTGCAAGACACTATAACTCAACCAGCGGAATTGGTCTCCCCTAATTTTCATTATACTCTAACAATGTAAGAAAAACTAGAATAATAAGACGTCAAATGAAACTTCAAATCAAAGTAAACCAAAGTTGGAACCACGACGTGGTTTGAAGGATCAAAACAAATTCAAATCCTCTGCTCATTCTTTTTGCCAACGGACCTGGCAGACTCCCTAAATGTTTGCTTCCCCTTACAAAATCCTCCAGAATTGGTTTTGGCAAACTGCCAAGTTTCGGTGCGTCCCTTCCTTGCAGGCGTGCCACTAGTAGGCATGCCGAAGGAGTTGAACAAGTATGCGATTATACAGACGCAGACAGTCAACCCTTTGACGATTTGGCCCAAATTTTTCGGACCTACATTCACGATGCAGCGATAAAATGTGTTGCTTATCCATCGCACATAGTTTCTGAGTTGTAGCGTTGTCTGACCCGAACATACAGACAGACGGGACTTCCCCTAGCGGTAGTTTGTCAAAAGCTGATAGAAACCACAAATTGTATAAAATTCCACATACCATATCCCCAGACTCTAATGTTTCGAGTATCAGTCGTGTTAACACACAATGGAGACATATAATTCCAAGATTATTTTTCGGACTCAAGATCTAAAACGTGGAATTCATCAAATCTCAGTTCAATTTTTTTGCGATTACAATACTTTCTCTTTGTACTTCTGCATACGACGAGGTAAAACTTGAATAACTAGATGGATAAATTTGATACACACAGTTTTATCGTCTATGGATGTAGGTCAGTATAAAATTTTGGACCAAATCAATGCCAAGGTTGTGACTGTCTGTCGGCCTGTATGAATTTCCATTGAAACCAATTGCTCTCCACTGCACATGCGTATGGAGCAATCGTCTGTGCTCCCGACGAGGCAGTACGTCCTTGTCTTGAGACAGCAGAGTGAAACCTAGCAGTGTGTCGAGTAGATGCGTTTTTAATCGGTACGCAACTCTTTAATTCTTTACTTATTTTCAATCACTATAATGAAAAAAACCTTCTAATAGTCATGCTGGATTCTGGATAACAATAGTTCAATTTTTTAGCCACGCTGAGGGAGAAACGGCACCTTTTTTGGGAAGTCTACAGAGAAGTTTAGGAGAACACTCCCGCTGGTTATTTATGACCATTACTTTTTTGCTGAGAAAATGATTTTGAAATTTTTATTTTTAAGACATTTTATTATATTTATTAGGTAGGTTAAAATATGTTTGGACAGATAAAAATCAATCTAACATGTGTAAAAAATTGGGATTTTTTGGGAGAAAATTTTTTAGTGATATTATGTATTTAACATTAATAAAAGTTTATACATTTGGGGAAGAGTCACCAATTTGAATATCCTCTAGATTTGACTAGCGTCATACTTCAATTTATTAATACTACTTAGCAGTAGGTGTACGGCGTTGCCCGTGGCATCAGGACTTCAACAAAATGGGGGAGATGTCCCACAATGGCACGAAAAAGTTTAGTGAAAATCAAAACAAAAGATACACATTATTGATTTTCCCTTATCTTTCTTGCGATAATGACATTTAATCAAAAATCATATATCATTGAGATGATAGAAGATGACATAAATGGAATGATATTAACCTGCCAGGAAGAATCGGATTACAAGAAAGCATCCCAGTTGCTTACAAGTTTGCAGGAAGTTTGATTATGAAACTGATATTCCTGTCACGGCAAAATTTGACGCTCAAACTTGAAACAGCATGCAAGTTCGCTGTGACAAAGCGCCACCCCTCGCTGGAACGCATTTGCTACTAAGTTCGATGTGACAAATGGCGCCACCTCTTACCAAGAATCAAGCTTTACCTGGCAATTTGCAAACAAAGCGATGCACAAGACAGCACAAAGAGATAATTATCTTCGTCTCTGTTTTAAAAAAAAAGTACATCCGATTTTAATAACAACTCCTAGACCGTCCTTCTTTTTATTAATTCAATAAATCAATGATAATTTGTAAAAAAAAACTAACTTTTTTTTATAAGAATTTTTGAAACATTTTCCATCTTTACTAGATATTCCTCGCACTTTAAAGAAAACTATATCGTCTTTTCTAATGTTGAAATTTTAAAAGTTTATAACAAAATTAAAATCCTAAAAAAACAGACATTTTGTCCCATTTTAGTATTACTTTTCCTTTTTTTTTTTTACTCTAATTTCACGTTTTCTACTACAAAAACTTAGTAATTAGCGAAAATCGCTCTCTCTTTGACTTCAAATCATATTTTCAACTCAAAAAATTAATGAAATCAAGAAAAAAGTTTAAAATAAATCGTATACGAATCGAATCGAACGATATATTAGCGAAATCTATCGTCTCCTCTCAGAGTTCAACTGGCTTAATGGTTAGCGTCTCCGCTTCGGAACCGGGAGGTTGAGAGTTCTATCCCGGGTTGTGTTTCGTACTCTGTTTTTGCTATAATTTGCAATGAGTTTGCACGACAAGCTTGCTGCAAGTTCGTTAAATGGTGACTTCGAAGCTTTCGTTAACTTGCTGCAAGCTTGCACTCTTCTCATGACAAATTTCTGGCAAGCTTGCACTCTTGTCATGACAAATTTGTGGCAAGCTTGCTGCAAACTAATATTGCTATCTGGGATATGACATCGCCTGCCGCGAGGAAGGTCCCGCACCAGCCAACGAAATTGCAGCAATGCATTCTAGAAGATTGTCCGGCGAAACTCTCGCTGTTAAATCTCGCTAGCAAAAAACTGTTTGAACTGATCAGGGAAAAATTAATTTAAAAAAAAGGAAAAAGATATTTTAACCGTTCTTGTTTAAAATCCGACAGAAACGTTCCAGTTACAATCTGAAATAAATGAAAATTATAGAGATGGTAGAACGTCAGATGCGAGAATTTGGAGAAACCCTTATTAAAAATTACCATGAAAGTGACTATTGTCAAAAATTTCTCAAAATTCAGTAAATTACGTAAAACGTGTCAAAACAAACTTCATTAGAACGGAAATCGTTTGCTCTTTTCGATGGTGCATCTCTTTTTTTCGTACAATTATCCAAAACCGTTCTATTGAGTAATTAGTGCGAAAAATCACCCAAAACAACACAAAATATTAAATAAAAATTTTCTAGACAAAAAATTTAAAATTTGGGCTTCGAGGTGCAATGAGTCACCATTACGACTACCTGTGTGCCAAATTTCTTAGCTGTGAGTGCGATAGATTCGTCTGGACATCGCAGACGCACAAACACTTCCTTTTATAAGTATAGATTTGGGGAGTAAAATAGGCATTTTAGGTTGTAACGATGTAATTGGGGTATATGAAATCATTTTTAAGAGAAGGCAAGAAGTGGTTACAATTAAATAACAAGTGTTTAGATTTAGATATCATCAATGAAATATTTTATCAAAATACAAAAGCTCTTACGCTGTTCTAAATTATATAGGAAAATATGTTATATTCGCAGATAGAAAATTTGTTTCGCTACACTTTACTAAAATAATGTTATGAAAATATTTTAAGTATAAGGATAGGGGATTTTTTTTGCAGCCAAACAGCTGCCTAAATTAGACTGTTTAAATACAAAAATAGCTCAGAAAGCAGTTTATCACCACTAGTAGTCCACATAAACTGGAATTGGAACAAGTTAAATAAAAATTAATTAATAATGAAATTAAAGGGTACTAAAGCCCTTTAATGTTCCTTTAATGCCCTTTTGTTCCATCCAAAATTATAAAAACCAGGGGGTGTGGCCTCCCCGAAACTTTCTCGCATATGACCAGTAATGTGGGGTGCGTATACACACAGTGGGTTGGTAAGTATTTTGGGGGTATTTACCCAAAGCCTGGTGATTTTGAGAAAAAAATTATGAATGATGATTTACAATGAAACATATAAAATTTATAAATTCCCCAAAACTAAATATTTTGCAAAACAAAGTGCGCATGTTCGCAATTTTTACGCGCGCTGAGGTACCACAACTTTATTTAGAGTTTCTGAATACGAAATCTTCTATAGATATCACACAAGATTTCACCATACCTCTAGTTAATCACAGGCGTCCATCTGGAGAATATCAGAACGAAGTTTCTTTTTAGGGGGTTGCCATAATTTCCGAAACGCGTGTTTGGCGTTTGCCACAATTTCCTTCGTAGTCCACCAAGATCAAAAGCCAACCATACTGACTTGAGTAAAATAAGCGAAACCCTCGCCAACACACTGTCGCAATGTGCATTTTGAACCAAATATGCAATTTGAACAGCTTTTTTTAAAGGATTGAAACGAAAATTGGACACAAATTTACAATTAAGGTTAGAAGGCCACCTACCAAATTTCATATATCTAAGTCATTATCTTTAAGAGTATATTAAAGAGTAGAGTTATCAAATAAGAGTGTTCACAAGTTTGCGATTACACAGACCGACAGACAGTCAACCCTTTGACGGATTTTGTCCAAACTTTTATACGGAACTACATTCCTGGTGATAAAACTGTGTACCAAATTTTATCCATCTAGCTATTCAAATTGTTGAGTTATAGTGTTCACATGAAAGTGGACAGACAGATTTCCCGTAGACGGATTTTGTCCAAAATTTGATAGAATCTACAAATTATGTGTCAAGATAGTATACCAAATTTCATCCCCGTAGCTCTAATAGTTTTCGAGTTATCGTGTTCACAGACAGACATAATTCCAAAATTGTGTTTTTCGGACTCATGGAGGTCTAAAACGTGGAGATTCGTCAAAATCTCGAGTTCGAATTTTTTGACGATTACAATACTTTCTCTCTGTATACTTCGTGTACGAGAAAGTAAAAACCAAGGATACGTGTCATTTGTGAGGAAACAAAAAGAGAAGAGGAATTGATACAGTGCATAGAATGTCATGTGTTCTGCAATATGTGCTGGTGTCAATTTGAGACCCAAGAAATATTTTTTCTGTAATTGTGCTTAAAGAAATGGGTCGTCCAATCTGGGCATCCATGTTCCTTGATTGGACAGATGACACCTTTTCTTAAGCTGCTTTTCTTCTAATTTAAAGTGTGTTTCATAAAAAGATAATTACACTGTTTTGAAAAAAATAAACTACAAAATGTAAAATTGGCTTATAATATAGATTGTTTTATAGAAAATTAAAATTTTTCCTTAATAGTATATACAGTGGAGTCTCCCTATAACGAAATCGCTTGGTTCCAATTGAAAAATTCGTTATAGAGAGAATTTCTTTATACGGAGATTAGAGAGTTTTGCTGTTATTTAAGTAAATGTTCCAAACTTTTCAATAGGTGCGATAAGTTTAAATGTATTTAATTATGACTTTCAATTAAAAATGAAGTAATATACATATTATAAATTTGTTAAAATTATACTAATTTTTATTGTATAAATAAAATGCTCAAAAGTTAAGACAATTCACCAATTTAGAGAATAACATGTACTAGTATGTACTTACGTTTATTTTACTTGAAAAATTCCGTTACTTTACATTCGTATCTTTCCTTTTCGTGATATTAAATATTTAGAAAAATTTTTACTTTTTAAGAGTGAGTGGTTCCAGAAACAGGCACGTGTGAGCGAATTGGTTGCACCGAAATTATCAACTTTCTTCAAAAATGACAAAAATCGAAAAGATAAACCTCTGAAAAAATTCGTTATAGGGAGACAATCACTTCGTTATATGGAGAATATTTTGAATGTTATTTAACATTCCGATTAAAAATTTCGTTACAGAGAGAAATTCGCTGTAGAGAGACTTCGTTGTAGGGAGACTCTACAGTATTTCTGACAGTTTTTTATTTTATGATCATGGCCTATAAAAGCAGGGTTTGGGATAAAAATTATAGAATATTAGTTTTAATACATAACAATCGCAGACCCTCTTTTATTAACCCAATTTGTTGTCGACTGAAATTTTATTACATTTTCTTCTTCGATCTTTTAACGAAGTATTTCAGCAGAAAATTTTATTGCTATAAATTATTTCTCTCGTGTCGTCGATTGAGGATTGTTTGTTGTGATCTTCATCCCTTCAGAAATACGATGTGCTTCGTATGACGAAGGTTTCTTTTGTATTTGTAACTCTCAATACATAATCTTTATCTCTGAATGTATTTTTTAAATGTATTTGAGTTTCAATATATTTCACATTAATTGAATAACTGATTATGGCTATTTGTCATTATTTCTGAAAAAATGGTTATTTTAGCTTGCTACGCATTCTATTCGAACTCCAATCAGCTGTTTTCGGCGTCCCGCCGATGACGACATGTGCATAAGGTCCATTGGAATCGGGTTTCGAATCTGGAACCTTAAGTATCCGAAACCGAGACCTTACCACAAGGCTGCCACGGTTCTGATATTTATTTTGTGTTTGAAGGCAAAATAGCGGCTCTAAATAAGGTTTTAGTTGAAAAAAACAGAAATATGTGCGTAAATGTTGATTTTCATCCATAGGTCTGGAGAAATATGATCAAAAATAAAATTAAAACTTCCAAACAGCGCGTTTGAGAAGGGAAAAGAAAATAGGTTTACGCAACGGAATATTTAAGCAATGCGCAAGAAAGTCTGTGCTGTTATCTTTTCATCGTAAGCGGATAAAAATATAACATAACAAGTCCGTGTTAGACTTTGCGACGAAAAGGGATTTCCGAAAACCATCGCAACTGATCATAATCGATTATGTTACACTTTAAATAATGCCTTTCTTCAGCGACAAATACAAAAATTGACATAAATTTCAAATAAAATATATGACGAAAATGCTATAGAAAGATATCCATCCATCTTCTTTTTGACGTGAATATATCACTCCAAATGCAAACACGGCTGTGCCGAACAAATCGTTTGGTTTTGGAATTTCCTCGGTCGAAAATATTCCGGAGGCGAATAGAAATGCACTCGTATTTTTTCACGGTTATTGTTCCCATTGGTAAATTGAAATCTGCTTAGTAAATGTTTTTGCTGAATATTTTCAATTTCAGAAAGGCACAGAAATGTTCCTTAGGAGTGATTTAAAGCTTCGTTTTATTTCACTCTTATAAATATATTCTTGTTTGATCACTGAAAGTAAGTTCGAATCGATAAGTCAGCATAAATATATTCTTGTTTGATCACTGAAAGTAAATTCGAATCGCTACATCAGTATAAATAGATTCTTGTTTGATCA
>BGPR01008441.1:41610-63698 GCA_013235015.1 Araneus ventricosus | reverse complement strand
AATTATAATTTTAAATGTATTGAAAGTAAAAATATGTACTAGACAGCCATCGATTTTGTAATGTTGCATAAACATGTAGGGGAAAGACGCCGAATTTGGGCTAGCGGCTAGAATGGAACGGTGTCATAATTTCAATTATATTAGATATTAGAGCCGTAAAATAGGCAAATTATTTTATAAAGACGTAAATTGGGTGTATGAACTCATTTTTAAAAGAAAGTGCTACGCGGTTACAGTTAGAGAACCAGTGTTTAGATTTAGATATCATACATAAATTATTTTAGCAAAAGACAAAAATCTCTTACTATGTTTTACAGTGAGTAGTAAAATGTGTTATTAAATCCACAGATGGAACATTTGTTTGGCTAAAATTTACTACAATAATTTTATTAAAATAGTTTAAAAATTAGGTTAGAATGTTTTTTTATGTGTGTGTGATTGGCCGAAAGTTGCCTAGATTGGAACACAAACAGTTCCCTAAATTGAACTGTTTAAATCAGTGGAATTATTATCTTGAACTACAGAAATAGTTCAGATAGCACTTATCGCTACTATTAGTTCTCAGAAATTGGAAATAGCTCAGGCAAAAGCAAAAATAAATAAATAGCAATTATAATAAAAGGACACTAAAGCCATTCAATGGCTTTATCTACAGATAGAAAATTTGTTTGTCTAAAATTTACTGCAATAATGTTATATGTTACTAAATCCACAGATGGAAAATTTGTTTGGCGGAAATTTACTGCAATAATATTATATGTTTCTAAATCCACAGATAGAAAATTTGTTTGGCTAAAATTTACTACAATAATGTTAGATGTTATTAAATCCACATATAGAAAATTTTTTTGGCTGAAATTTACTACAATAATGTTATATGTTATTAAATCCTCAGATAGAAAATTTGTTTGGCTGAAATTTACTGCAATAATGTTATTAAAATAGTTTTAAAATAAGGTTACGCGTTTGTGTGTGTGTGATTGTCCAAAAGTTGCCTAGATTGGAATACAAACAGTTCCCTAAATTGAACTGTGTAAATCAGTGGAATTATTATCTCGAACTACAGAAATAGTTCAGATAGCACTTATCACTAGTATTAGTTCTAAGAAATTGGAAATGGAACAGGCAAAAGCAAAAGTAAATAAATAACAATTATAATAAAAGGACAACCAAAGCCATCCAATGTTGGATTGTAAAGACTAAGAATACGTATTCTCTGCTAGGAAGCAAAGGAAGAAGAAGAAGTGGATACAGTGCATAAAATGACGTGTTTGGGTTCCTACATTGCGTAAACTGGAAAATAAAAATATATCTTTACTTCATTTGTGCTTAAAGAAATCAGTAGTCCAACCTAGAAAATCGCTTTCCTTCATTGTTCCGATGTCACTATTTTTTAAGCCATTTTCTGTCCAAGTCTAAAGTGTATTTTATAAAAAGTTAATTACTTTGTTCTGAAGGCAAACTGCAAAAAAATTACTACTTGTTTTTCATTAAAATTACCTCTCTATCACTCTACCCTAAAAAATGTCCACTTAGACCAAATTTGGCAACTCTCCGCTATATCTAACACAACAAATTAAAACGCAAATTTTTGTGTCAATTTAATAAATAATTTTAAAAATATTAAATAAATCGGGGCCGGAAGGCTCCAGGTTCGAAACCCGATTCCACTGAAGACCCGACGTGTACAGGGCCTGTTGCACATTAAATCATACGTAGTGGCCAAACGTCCTCCCGCTGATAAGGTGTGGAAGTTTGGAGAAGGGGTGCCGGCTCAGGTGTCTTCCTTGTCAACTGACCACGGTCCAAAATGAGAAGGTCCATCCCAAAATAGCCCTCGTGTCGCTTCAAAACGGGTTGTTAATATAACTTAAAGTACACTTTTTTAGCGTTAATTATTTTTTTTCATTTGTTCCTTTCCTCATGTGTTCTCTGTTTTCAAGGTCGCATCACGATGGATCAGAAGAATCTAATTTTTTTCATTTGTTCCTTTCCTCATGTGTTCTCTGTTTTCAAGGTCGCATCACGATGGATCAGAAGAATCTAATTTTTTTTCATTTGTTCCCCTTTCCTCATGTGTTCTCTATTTTCAAGGTCGCATCCCGATGGATCAGAAGAATCTAATTCCAAGCATTTCCTCAAATGTTTCTTACGTAAACGAAGCATTCTGTGTCGAAGATGAAGGAAGGACGGTTAATGAACTCTTTGGTGCCGTTCCGAACAAAACAGATTCGCGGGACTCAAAATCTTGGACTCGTGGAACGAAGCCATTGGCATCTTCTCTTCTGAGTCAAGTTCACAAGAAGCCACGGACTTCCAAACAGCACATCGCAAATCCTTTAAGAAGATTCAAGACAAGTCGTCAAAGGTATAATAGTTTACTTCAATATTTTGATACATATTTTTGCGCATTCAGATTAAACTTTTGACTTTAAATGTTGGAAAGAGATTTTAGCTGTAAAATGCATGATAAATCTAAATCATTAAGGTCAAGTGGAATCAGGTATCAAACCTGGAACCCTCCGGCTCCGAAGTCGAGACCTTATCACTAGGTCACCAGGGTCCTCTTGTAAATTGAGGAAAATTGAGATGGGTGGTGTTAACTTGTTAAGCGAAAAAGCACAAGATGCGGAATCCAAAATTAAATTGGCGTGGCACAATTACTGTGTATCCTCATCGTTAATCGCTAGTTTGTGTTCCAGACGAGATGTTTCTTGTGTTCTTTTCTTTTACAAGTTAATCAATGGTTCGATCGATTGTACTGATATACTGAGCGCTATAAATTTCGCTGCGCCTGCCAGATCTTTGAGGAACCAAGGTTCTTTTCCTAATGTGTATTCTAGATTTAATTATATTGACAGGTTCTCGTTGTATAAATTTTATAAGTCTTTTAACAAGATCTCTGGTGAACTGGACATTTATCATATGTCTCCTACTGTTTTTAAATCGAATTGTTTTCAACTTTTAAATGCATGACCTGATTTCTTTTTCTTTTCTTACACTTGACTATACATATTAAGATTTTTATAAGTTGATCTAGTGTTTGTGTGTGTTTCACTTTTTGATCCTTGCTTTTTTAATGGTTTTATGATTTGGTGTTCTAAATTTTTTTAAAAAATTGTGTGATTTTTTTTATTTTTAATGTGACGGTGTGCAGCATGGACTTTTGGAGCCTCAGTGCGTTTTTGGTGCTTTTGTAATTGCGTCTTTTCATTTTAAAACATTTATGTGTCTACATTTTTATAATTGATTAGGTATTGAACTTTGAACTGTTGTATTCTCTGCAGTTACTTTTTTTCTTTGTGTTTTAATTCACTTTGTGGCTTGTGTTTTCTGTATGTTTTCGATCATGCACTCTGTAAATGGAGTCATCTCTGTAGTGTGCTTTCTTTGAATAAATAAATAAATAATAGGTCGCTATTTCAGTGAATGTTTGAAAATAAATATTTCAACTTCATTCACAAATTCATTTCAATATTACATTCCTGATCGTCATGACTTAAAAAATGACCTCTGATCAATAAAGATTAAGGCTTTTATTTTCTTCGAGAGAAGCCACCGTAAGGCATTCAATATAGCGTCGGAATCAAGAATCACAGATTCTTGTAACCAAGAAAATTAAGGCTTCATTGTCCCTCTTCAGCAAAAATTACTAGTTGTCAGTAAAAAAATTGAAAATTTATATATATGAAACGCTAAGCAAGTTGCGCAAAAAGAACGTTGATTTCTCTTTTGTCGATGGCAACAGTCGATTTGTTTACAAAAGAAAACCGATAACCTTCTCTTCTTTGGCATAACTTTCATAGACATAGCCTACTTCCATATTCGTTCTAGTGGAATCCCCCTCTCCCTTTTTTTGTATTGGCGTATTTTCTTGGAGCGCTACAACGCCAGCTTGGCTCAGCTTGTTACCGAACGATAGTTGAGGCGCGCTGGCAACCTCAAGGATGTGGAGCCAAAATGCGCCAATTTGGCTGAAATGCGTGGCGTGCGTATAACGAAGCACAAATGCTTTGCGTGGGGTCAGCTAGTTGAAAACTTAGAAATAATTCATGTTTAAAACTATTCATTTCATACAGATTAATTAACTAAAATCATTCACTCATTATTCCATTTGCTTCCAGATTCTGTTTCCACCTAGGCCCCATAAAACCCTCCCCAGCGCAAATTAAAAACAGAAATGCATATCATTGAAGCAAATGCAAGCTATCGAATGTACTTTAGAATTGCATATGGAAATCAGGAATATCAGATATGAAATCAATATTCAGTGAAATTAATATTAATTATGAGCTCTAAAATTATCGAAATTATAAAAAAACGCAGTATAAAACTCATTAGAGGTGATTAATTAGGAATCCTGTTACCATAATGTTCTAAAATCTGAACTATACTTAATTCTAATTTGAATGGGTTTGATTGTACGGACCTTGGAAATGAAATGAAAGAACAAAAATTAAACTACCCTAAAAGCAACGCAAGAAAATGCCAAATACCTTGAGCCCCCCAATGATGCGGGGCCCCTAAGCAGTTGCCTACCTTCCCTGTTTAATAATCCGGCCCTGTCCTTGTACTATTGTAGTAGCTTTGTTAATATTGTAGTATCTTTGTATTGTAACGAAATCGTCTTGTGGGTGAACGTGAATGTAGTCCAATAAGCAGGATTAAAAAAATAAAGCTCTTTATTTTATAGGTATTCTAAGAAAAGAAACATAGCACAAGTATTAACACAGCACTCGTAAAAATTCACAACAGAGGTTACCATTAAATCTCAACACAGCGCTCAAAGGTTTCTTATCAGCTCACCAGCTTGCTTGCTGATCAAATTCTAACTCACTCTTCTTGGCTTCAGAGCTTGCTTTTATACTTTTTTAACAGGAAGTGACTTCATTACGTAGGAAGTGACGTAATCTCTGGAAAGTTCATGAAGCCAGTAGAAATGGGTTGACAGTTCGAAGTCTTTCTAGAAAATTCCTTTTGTCGCCAATTTTGCCGCCAAGTCGCCAAGTTTGTGACCAAGACTAGCATCTCAGGGAAACAACTTTATAGCTTTGTAACAGTATTGTATATCGGGGTTACTTGTACTACTGTTACTCCGAGTTCCCTTACGAAAAGATGATGACGCAGGTTCCTTGGATAAAAAATAATTTAATTTACAGACAATTTCACTTCACAGATTCAACTGGCAACAAAACAAAGTGTGACAAGAAATATGCTTATGCAACTCAATCACAATAGAGCACGGACTATAGAAAAGGTCGCAAAACTCACTAGGCTAAATAGCGTTGGATAGATCGACCAACTTTAAGACTGAATTCCAAGACAGTTGTCCGTCTTTTATAGTCCAGCGAGGTGAGGAATCGAACTTTCTGGAAGTTTCTCCATATCTCGAGATCGACGATCCTCGAGACCTCGCGCTTCCCAAACGAGCCAAATACAGTCAAAAAGTCGCCAAAAATGTCACCAAGTCCCAATATCGCCACAACACTATTGTTTTGAAAGTAACCCCAAGTAGTAATAACTATATTAGTATCTTATTTATTTTCTTATCCTTTCTTTTCGCTCTTTTTCAGATTTCGCAAGGCTGACGTCGTGAGGCAGGTGGCGCGGATCAACGAATCTTCCGAAATCAGGGAGTGCCTCAGCTTCTTTTGCGTGCTGCTATTGGTCGCCGCAGGAGTGGGCGTGTTCCTAATGTTGATTCTGTTCAAGACGAACTCTACGGTGACGGCCGCCATCACAGTGATCGGTTCGTGCGTGATTCTGGTGTTCATATTCATCTGCATCACAACATTTCTCAGAGACGGCACATCTCTGCACAGAAGTTGAAAACCAATGGCATAGCGACCGGGCAAGGGGGTTTGTAGATACTCCGGCGACACTCCCCCGGGGGGGCACCGTGAGTTCATGTATGAGTGACCGCCAGATAAGTAAGCGGACACTCGCTTCCCCTGGGGGTATATTAATGGTGGGGCTTTGGATCCCTCCACCAGGGATAGTACAGGACGGGCCGTTACCAGGTGATTGGCTACTTGGAATCCGGCCTCAGTACTCGAAGCTGTTGTATCGGCTGTCATTCAGACGACTCGGATACCAAGGCAGGGCGGGGGTAGACCTACTCTTGAGGTTACCCCGGGCGCCAGTTTTATGGGGCGCCATGAAGTCAAAACATGACATTTATGCCATTTTAAAGTATCATTTGTGATGAAACAAAGGGAAAAGAGGAAGTGACACAGTGTCTCAAATGTCACACTTGTTCTTATTATTTCTAATCTGAATCAGATCAGATCCACGAGGTCATTCGCCTTCATCACCTCCAACACGAAATCCGGTCGCTTGAGCAGGTCATAATACACCAGGGCAACACAGTCAAGCAGATGTTGCGGAGTGGCCTCAATCATGTTGCACTTTGTGAAGGTATTGAACTTCTTATCACCACGAGAGAATCTGGGGTTTTTTTAAGTGACCGGAAGCTAAGCGAGCCAAAGCTGTTTGGTCTTTTCTATACCCCTTAAAATGTATAATAGCACCGGGGCCTTCACTACGATACCATGAATGAGCTAGTGGATGCCTCTAAGAAATGTTAATAAAGGCCTTTCTTCTTGAGTGTAGGTCAAGGGTTCTACCTAGGCCTGAGGCATGGTAGTACCTTCTTTAGCAAGACTATCAGCCATATCGTTATATTTTACATTTACATGTGATGGTATCCATTGCAGATGAAAAACACAAGAATTGCACAGGGTCTAGAGTTTGTTAAAGAAATCCATTCCCCTCCGGTCACTAACATCTCTCCAATTATCAAGATATTGGACAACACTTCGGCTGTCCGAGAGAATCCATATCTCACCGAATAATTGATGTTCCAGCACAAAATCTAAAGCCATATCAATGGCAATCATTTCGGAGCGAAAAACCGAGCAGTCAAAATTGTGTTCATGATGATGGCATACATTGATTGATGTTCCAGAACAAAGTCTAAAGCCATATCAATGGCTATCATTTCGGAGCGGAAAACCGAGCAGTCAAAATTGTGTTCATGCTGATGGCATACATTGATTGATGTTCCAGAACAAAGTCTAAAGCCATATCAATGGCGATCATTTCGGAGCGGAAAACCGAGAAGCCATACTCGTGTTCATGCTGATGGCATACATTGATAAAGACAGCCAGGAAAGATTTTCAGTGGCGCAGTGAGAGCCAGTGGCGTCCGGAGCATAATGGGATTTTTTCACCTCCAGCCATCATCAGTGGTTTGAAAAGGGTAAATTGTGCCTCGGGCATGGTATCATTTTTTCGTTCTTTCATCATGTTTGCACTTAAAAAGTGACATAGAAGAGAATCAGCGGATTTGGGCCACCTGGATATTTTGTAATGTCCATCGTGGAGAAGTAATTTTAATGGAAAAAAAGTAATAGAATTTGTTTGTTGTTTATTTATATTCAGAACTGAATAATTAACTGTTTTTGAAATACACTTTAAATAAGGAATAAAACAGATTAAAAAATGTGTCATCGGTCCAATCAAGCAAACTGGTTGCCCAGAATGAACCACTCATTTCTTTAAGCCAGTGGCGAATCCAGGATTTAGGTCTGGGGGGCTCAGGTATAAAAAGTTTTGTATCGTCCTGACGAATGCCAAATCTTATGGCTTATGTAAACCAAAACACTTTAACTTTACATACTTGACTCACCTGACAATAAGAATAATAAAGAACACTACAATATTTTCGATAATTTAACAAAAAACACAATGAAATAACTATGCAAAACATGTTTTTGACCGTGTCATCGCTGCAAATACGAGTGGGATGACTACAAAAGTGGGGAAACTTTCGAACCTGTCAAAAACCAGTAAGAAAAGCTTTCACCTGTTTTAAAGGGATATTAAGAAAAACATCTGTAGTGGTTTTAAATAAAATAAAGAATTCTGGTCTAGCTCTGGGGGGGCTGCAGCCCGATAGCCACCCCCCTGGATTCGCCACTGCTTTAAGCACAACTGAAGCAAACATATCTTTTGATTCTCAAATTCACACCAGCACGCAATGCATGAACCCAAGTATGACATTCTATGCACTGTATCACTTCCTCTTCTCCCTTTGGTTCCTTACAAATGACACGTATCCTAAGCTTTCATACTTTTTGAGCCAACATTTGATGGCTTAAATGCGCTTTTTTTTGCTTTGACTTGTTCCAATTCCAATTTATGAGGACTGC
This sequence comes from Araneus ventricosus, assembly GCA_013235015.1. NCBI lineage: Eukaryota > Metazoa > Arthropoda > Arachnida > Araneae > Araneidae > Araneus > Araneus ventricosus. The sequence continues at coordinate 55,485 of BGPR01008441.1, read as the reverse complement.
CAGTAGTGATCAACTGCTTTGTTAGCTATTCCTATATTCTAAGATAATAGTCCCATTTGGACAGCCCTTTGTAGTTCAATCTAGGCAACTTTTGCTGAACAGCAACAGCAAAAATCCCCTAACCTTATTTTAAAATCATTTTAATAAACTGGTTATGGTAAATTGCAGACAAAGAAATATACTAGCTCGGGATATAGCAAATTTTGCAAAAAAAATTCTATTCAGACTTAGACACACGCAAGACAAACAACACACATAAAAGTTACAGTGCGGTACGTTGCACCTTAAAAGGCAGAGCTATTCAAAAATAATAACGACCACAACCAGGCCTAAATTCTTCACCTCGCCACTCCAACTCTCTCGTTTACAGAAAGCAACCCTTAGACTAGCAAGGAATTGCGCCAAGCGTCCGATCAACCATCGCCAATGGTAGCCAAACACTACAATACCTAAATCTAAACACTTGTTCTGTGATTGTAACCACGTAGAGCTTTCTATTAACAAATGACTTCATACACCCCATTTACATAGCATAATTTTCCCATAACATAATAATATAACATAATTTGCCCATAACATAATATGTTACATAACATAATTAAAACAGCGTTAGGGCTTTTCATCTTTTGTTAAAATAATTAATCGATGATACCTAAATCTAAACACTTGTTCTGTGATTGTTACCACGTAGAGCTTTCTATTAACAACTGATTTCATACACCCCATTTACATAGCATAATTTGTCTATTTTGCGGCCCAAATATTTAATAGAATTGAAGTTACGATATTGGTCCAATCTAGATGCCCAATCCGAATTCGGGGGCACTCCCCTAAATGCACCGATTGGTTTTCCTGACGCCCCTCGATTGGCACCTGAATACCTCTACCCCTTTGCTCTCAAATACCCGTCGCTGTATATATGTTACCGGCAATATGTGAAATGCCGGATTCTATAGAATGCCGGGCGTTTTTAGGCAAAGTATGAAATATGAGATTTATTATATACTTTTCCTAGGCATTATATATAATACCTAGGCATTCTATAGAATGACAAATGGTATTTAGGCAAAGTATGAAAAAAAGTTCATAATAAGGCTATTATTTAAAAATGCGTGCATTCCTCAAAAATACAAATGTTATTTAGAAAAATAATAAAAGAGTACCATTAAAAAATCTTTTATTCAAAATTCGTAAAGCAAAATGAAAGTTTTCATATCAAAGTTTATGCCTTTCTTATTAAAGAAAACAAAATAAATTGTGAACCTACTTATTACATCAAGGAAGCAAATAATTTAATTTTGAATTGCACTTAACTTTATTTCTTATATAATCAAATTGGCGATTTATTTCATACTTTGCCGGTTTGTCATTTGGCATTCTATAGAATGCCTAGGAAATGTGTGAAATATAAATCATTTCATACATTGTCGTCTAGTTTTAGGCATTCTATACAATGCCCAGGCATTCTATAGAATGCCGGATTTCAAACTTTGCCGGTAACATATACATGCATTTTTGCATTGTCATTTGTATTTGTGCAAGAAATGTTTGCATTTTAAATTTGTGATTACTCCGTTTTGAGTATCTCGAAGACTTTGTTATACAATGCTAAGACTTTGTGCATCATTTTATTAGTGTGCGGGAAACGTTGTATACGGGGGTCACATAAAAATTCAAATTTTGCTACTCTTAAAAAAATCAATCAACTTTTCTGAACTTTTTTTAATTTAACTCTCAGTAATTTTGAAAAGTACCGCCCTGCATATATTTAAAAAATCTTTTCATAAGATGTTTGCTTTGTTGGGATATCAAATGAACTCAATTTGGTGGATGTATCAACTGATAAAAATCAGTGCTGTAAATATTCATTTGTTTTAGAATTGTATTTTATTAGAGATCTTGGAAATGCATGCTCGTTTTGATATGTTATACATGCAAATGATTTCCCTTTGCTTCCACATAAGTTTTGATTTCATTCATGTTTTTAACCATAATATTGTTACGAAAATCGTTCTGAGAGTGTATGGCGGAAACAATCCAAACAAGAACAAATAGTGCGAAGCATGGTGTGTTTCTAGAACAAAAGTCGTATTTTGAACGAAAAAAGACTTTACATTACAGCATTTTGAGTTAAACTAAAGAAAAATTCAAATGAAATATTCAATTTTCCTTCAGCAATAAAAACTAAATCTGCAAAAATAACCACATATATTGGTGCAGCGCCACCTAAAGACGAAAATTTAGACTTTTTTTCCTTTTTCTTCTTTTAAATTTGGAGCCTAGAACCGACTCTAGGGCCTTCTCAAAAGGCGAACTTTAATTGTAAAAACCATGTTATGTTCCGGAACTTTTTGAAAGTAGCAGTATTGTGAAGATACAAAATGACGAAGCAAATAATTTCTCTTCAATTTTTTTATTTTAACTGACTTCTTATTAAAAACACTTCAGAGTATATTTTATTTTAACAATTATTTTTAGTTGCCATACAGAGAAAAGTAAATTTAAAGAAAGACAAGAAGAATAATAAAAAATCGTCTGCAATTGAAGCTAAATTAAATTTTAATTAAAACATAGATATGAATATATGTAGAGATGGCTTAATAAAATCGTCTGCCTGAAAAAAAGCAAAACAGTAAAAAAAATTAATTAACTAAAAATGATATATCTATATATAATAGTATTTACAAGAAAACTATATGTGCCACTACAGTATAACTAAGAACGCTATATTTTTCACTAATAAGAAGTGTTGTCATACGAACTATAAATTGGTTCAGTAAGTATTCATTAGGAGAACGGTTCAGTAAGTAAAGTTCCCAGTATGGGGCTCATTTAATTTTCCTTAGAAGAACAATGTACGTAAGTAAAGTTTCCACTAAAGCCAGAAAACTGCTTAGTTAATATTCATTTGAAGAACAGTATACTGTAAGTAGAGTTTCAACCAAAGCCAGAAGAGTGCTTAGTTAGTTTTCCTCAAAAGAACAGTGTACTTAAGTAGAGTTCCCGCCAAATCCAGAATAGTGCTTAGTTAGTTTTCCTTAGAAGATCAGTGTACGTAAGTAAAGTTCCCGCCAACGCCAGAATAGTGCTTAGTTAGTTTTCTTTTCTCGCTAAAGTCAGAATAGTGCTTAGTTAGTATTCATTAGGAGAACAGTGTACGTAAGTAAAGTTCCCACCAAAGCTAGAATGGTACTTCTCTTAAAGGAAATAATATCGCAGCCTGTCAATACAAAATCAGGCTCGGCCAATAAATCCGCTTTCAAATATTGCTCTCCCTTTGGATCGTAGTAAAGAAGCCTTTTCTGTGTCTTTTGATTAAAGGTTTCCTTGAATTTTTTCATCGAAATGGCCGATTCGCTTGCTACCCAAGTAGTCGCCATCACATTCGAAAAAGCGTTGATGACGTAAAATGCTATTTTCATTTTCCAAGCGATATCCGAATCGTCCCATTTTTTGACAAGATACCACCCTATGACACTAGCACACATCAGAATGTTGCCAACGATTGTGCAAAAAATTGGCACAGAAAATACGGCCTGGACTTCAAGTAAAATATCTCGAACCTGCGTTCTATTTTTCAGAATACTCTGCTGCTTGGGTATTCCAAAGTTGCCAGGGGAACACTGGGTAATTTTTTGGCAAAGGCAGTTTATTCTGTTGGAGCAACGCAGGCAAAGCACGCAGTACAGAAGAGCTATGGCATGGGTGATGCAAGGATAGATGATGAAGTAGAGAGCATTTTTCGAGCTCATGATGGCAATTTTTGACCAATAATTTTCCACTTCGAATCCATAAAAGAAGCGCTTTTGGTTACTTTTATTGAGAAGAAAAGTCAGCAAGATCGAGATTATGGGTGTTACGATGCATATCATGATCGCTATAAAGTTAACCATTTTGTCATGAGCATATAGTTTTAAATCTCGAGTTGTACCTAACACAGTTGTGAGTTGTCTCTTTTTTCGCCGCAGTGTGCCCCATGCCGTTACGGTCAACAGGTAGCTGGTGAGGTAAGGGAGATAAATTTTAATTATTCTCTGATCGAAAAATATTCCATGGGTTAAGAAAATGTCAGCACAAACCAAAAGTAGAAAAATGGTAAAGATATAAGATATTCTCGTATATCTGCCAGAAACTTCGACGAATCCAGTTAAACATATATAAGGGAAAAGAAATTTTGGAACACTTTCATAAGGTTGATTTCGATTCTCTTGAATATTCAAGATTCTTGAGTCTAAGGCGGTTAGGTCTCTCCCACACGAAACACAAACATTCGGTAACTTCAATACTTCAATCTCATTTGAATTTCCTTTACCTGAGTTAGAATTTTCTCCTTTATGGATTTCTGAGCGATTATTTGAAAAGCATATATTGAACATTTCTTTAAACCTACTTCTACTCTTTGCAAATATGAAATCTTAGCAAAATTGGTTCACCGTGCAAAAAGTTTTTCGCCTGATCGATTTAAGTCAAATGGTCGTCTTGTGATTTGTAATAACATCATATGTCAAACTCATTTGTCTTTGAATGTCCTAATCTATGCATAATTCAATATTTCTAGCATACAACTTTAATGAAAAACTTGAAACTACGTTTTTGTGATTTTTTTAAACCGTAGATGCATACAGACGAATCTGAGCTAATATTCGCGCATATTATAATATACATGAAATATATTTTTCCCTCACTGAATCATTTGCAGTTTTATTGATGTGTCGGTCAAATTTTAAGCAAAGATTGGCTTGTTCCAGGACCTTATCATCCGGTCATCGTTCAAGACGGACAATGAGTCAATTCATACACATATCAAATGCACAGCACCACTTCAATTTTGGAATCCGTAGTGTATCTTCTAAAAGGAAAGACGAGATATCACAGCACAGAGAAAGAGAACGTATGCTTAGATATTAGACGACATGCGTAGTTAATAAATTTGTTGCGTAACATCATTTTCCCACAGTTTGTTTCAAAATCAAGAACTTTCAGAAAATATTACCAGCTTTTTTCTTTTCCCATGTGTCAGTTTAAAACTTTTGTCGTAATGGCATCAGGCATGGGGCGGCCTTCTGTCAGTTCAAACAAAAATTCCACTTCTCAAACATTCGAATTCCACTTCACATTCTGGCCGTATTTCTACGCAGGAAAATCGATGAAACAAAAAATCATCTTCAAATAAAACCTTTTATTCCAACCAACTTCTTCTAATACTTCATTCTATAATTATTTTTAACAACTATTTTTTGTTGCTATTCCGAGAAAAATAAACTTAGAATAGGCAAAAAGAATAATATATAAAAAAATGCTACAATTTCACAAAATCGTCTGCAATTGATGCTGCATTAAATTTTAGTAAAACAAAGATAATAATATATATAGAAATGACTTTAAAAAATCGTTTGCAATTGATACTGATATAATTAATACTGAAACTAAAACAAAGATAATATGATATGTAGAGAGACCTATATTTCTTGAACCGTGAGGTACAGATCACCCTTAAATATTCAGCTTTTGCATATGTTGTATAACATTCTCGAGTCTATCAATATTTCTGAGTACGAAATGTATAGATCGCTTATATAAGGCTGTCTTTCAATTTTCATCGTGATACGTCATCCAGTCCCTTTCAAAAGCAAGAAAAATAGATATCTTGCATAACGCAATAAATGTTATTGTAACAAAAGACTCAAATTGCTCGCTATGATTTCTAAAGCGAGAGGTTGTGTATAAATTTTAATCGTTTTAACGGAGCGACAAAACATTTAGTATCACAAAAGAATGTGATTTTGTAAACTCGTGGACGCTTGCTTAATGCGCAAGATGCTTGAATAGAAGCAGACAAATATTTTGAAATTTTGACAATGGATGTCATGGCGAGGCGGAAGAATAATCACATATTGATTTGTTTGTTATTACAATGGAAGGGTCGCATCTTTTTCCATCAAAACAAGGTCTTCCACGTTGAGTTTTGAAAAGATCTTTAATAAAAGATTAATCAAGATATTTCAAAGTCCTGTAGACAGACCAGCTTTAAATTTTATGGCGCAGGAAAAATACGTGAATTAATTCTATTGTATCAACGTTTATTGCAACTTCGATGTGATATTGTTGCTAAAACTTTATAAATATTTTTAAACGTATGTCTCAATCTGTCTAAATATTTTTCCATCAAAACAAGGGGTTTCAAAAGACTCCAATTCACTTAATAAAAATTCGTAGGATTGACTTTCGAATTTACATTTTGACAATAACCCAGTTGCATGAGTGGCAACATGCAAAGCGTGTATTGCCTCAGATGGCAAGTCCTTTGAATACATGCTTATTCTCCTCCAACACTGCTTAAGTATTCTGAAGGTTTCTTTTTCCATCAAAACAAGGGGTTTCAGAAGACTAATGTTTAATGTGGTGTGTTTTAATATTATGTCTTAAGAATACTTTGAAAATACAGTCGGACCTCTATTTAACGAAGTCGCTAAATCCCGAAAAAAAGTTCGTTATATGGAAAATTCGTTAAATAGAGATTCACCTTTTAAAATACTTTAAACTACACAAAACAGATTTTAAATTCATAAACACTAAATATTATTAAAAAAATAATTAAACACACCTTTATTTTGCAAATTAATATGTATTTGTTTTATTTATCTTACCCATCAAAAAGAAATCTGCAAGGAAAACAAGAATAAAACAAAACATTGTCCGGGAATACACTGTATTTTCAATTAAAGAAATAATTTTATATTGAAATTAATGAATTTTAGCATTTCATCATACGAAGGTTTGTTGATTTCTGCATCATTATCATTTCCATCTTCGTCTTCATCGCAATTCATCGCTGTATTGTTTTTATTTTTCACACTGTCCACTTCAAAACTGCCTCATCCACATCTTCATAGACACATGCTTTTAAACGTTTTGAACAAGAATTCGATTAATCATAATTTTGTATCTTATCACGATTTTTTTATTATGGTTCATAAGCTGTTTGGAGGAATACCAAATTTTAAAGCATTATCCTTTTTTTCACGCCTTTACCCACCTCATGAAGAATTACATTTTTTTCTTTGATGCTCAAGCACTTTCGCTTTGACATTTTCCAACTTCAAGGTCGTTGATCACCATAAAATGTGTTAAAAGAAAGAATAAGTTTGAAATGTTTAGAAATATTTTGAGAAATAGGAAGTAAAAAAATATTGGATCACAAGAAAAAGTTCGTTAAATAGAGAATGCACTTCGCTATTTGGGGGCTATTTTACGAAGAAATTCGCAAAATGTTCTTGGTTTCAAGGAAAAGTTCGCAAAATAGAGAAATTCGCAAAACAGAGGTTCGTTAAATAGAGGTCCGACTGTATTAAATTTAATGTTCCTATTTAGCCCAGTGGTTGGGTCGTGAAAAAAGGCCGAATTCGGAATTAATTAGGGGAAAGCCGGAAATTGTTTTAATCCCTTCAAGTTAGGTCTGGAATGAACATACTAAGTTTTCCCCCTCCTCCTAAGTGAGCGTTAGCCGCTGCGTGCAGATTTATAGTCAGAAAAAAAAGACTTCTTTCAATAATCGAACAATATCTCAAAAAACAACTCATGCTATCAAAAACATTTAAATGCAAAAGTTATAGAGCTTGAAATTCTGAATACAATGAGTACCAACACTTGTTATATTCAATGAAAATTAAGAACACAGCTGCGCTTCAAAGTTGTTCCTAAATCACTAATCAAGCTCTTGAAGCGAGAACGGACCAACTGACCAAGTTATCGGTTCACCCTGCCTCCAATTATTATACAAACATTTTAAATTTATTCAAGATGCTTCTATAATTATTTCAAGGCTTTATTTAGTATATTTTGAGGGGGGGGCACTGTTTTTATGATTTAAACGAGGAAAACATCACACGAAAACTTCAGCAAAAAACCACTGTTATTATGATTTAAACGCGGAAAACATCACACGAAAGCTTCAGCAATGGTTGAGAGCGTGTTTATTAATTAGAAGCAACAGATTTCTCATCCGATGAGAGTTCTTCAAAATAACTCAAAGCTTCTTCTGCATTCAGGTATATCCACGGCATTTTAAATAAATTACCGGTTATTTTGAAAAAGAAATCTTCCAAAATTAGAAACTGCTCTTGAAATTAAACAATAATATAAAAAAAATTAAGTCAATTCCTACTTACAAGACCAAATTTTTTGACGATTACAATATAAATTCAATTTTATATACAAGAAAATAAAAATGAGAATTTTCCGCAAAAATAGTAATCACAAGTACAACATTCATTCCTGCGAGACTGGTTATTTTAAAATTTTTACGATTCAGATGCTGTTTCCTTGCTTTATGTATCTGTCTATCTTTGTGTTATTTAAACAGCAATTTGCTAAATAAAATTCCTAATCAACACACGAAATCAATTCATCCAATGTCAGAGACACATGGCAAAACACAACTCTGCCTGTCAATTCGCATCCAACTGCATGTTGCCATGCACTGTGCAATGACATATTCCATATTGCTACAAAGCTATAAAGTCGTTTCCCTGAGATCCTAATCTTGGCGACCTTGGCGATAAATTTGACGACCTTGGCGACAATTTTGGCGACCATTCTGGCGATTTGGCGGCAAAGTTGCGAGGCTCTAATAAATAAAATTAATTAATTCAATTTAATTAATGAATTAATATTTGAAAAAACTGTATTAACATCAAGTGTCATCCACTACAAGTTTTAAAAAATGTATTTGAACTTGAGTGGATGAATAAAAAGTATTTTATTAGCGATTGAAAATTTGAACAAGATATATATATATATAGCGAGAGTGTGAACTAATAGTAGGAATTGAAAAAAAAAATTATTTCAATAAAAAAGTACCATAAATGAAATTGCCACGAACGGAGAAGAGTAATATACAACTAACTTTAAAGAAAAACCTTGAAGGAATGGGAATTCCCAGTTCTCTTTCAAGTTGCTTACTGTTGTAGCTTATCCATCTGGGCGTATGGGAAACACGTGCCCATCATCTATCGATAGTTAAAATCCAAACACAGAGAGCGGATCCGTTTATGACGTCGCTTTGGGAGCACGCCGCTTAGTCCCAATGATACGTAACGGAATAAATATCATGTTTCAGAGCTATTTCAGTAACAGAAAAACTTTTTCTAAGCCTGACATTTTATGGAAACGTTGTTAAAGAGTCAAACATCACGAAGTAATCAAAATATGGAATGTTTAAGAGATCTTTAAGATCTTGAGAGAGAGATTAAAGAGATCTTTTCTTTTACATCCGTAAATCCAAAGTTTCCAAACATCAGGATCTTTCGGAAATAAATGCAAAGAAATTTTTTTGCCTTCCGAAATTTTTCGAATGCATCGAACATCCGACAGCAGCATAACCATGCATTGCATTAGCTTTAAAACAATAGCTTTTTGCTCTGAAAACAACCGTTTTTAAATCTTTAACTTTCAAACTTGAGAAAAATTAAACGAAATTTAATTTAAACGGAAAAATTTGAGTAATGCCTATTCGTGGTTTCACTTCCAAGGTTAAAGTTCATGATGAATTAATTCCTGTGAATCCTGACGCAATATTCTCTCTCCTAAAAAAGTATGATGCAGAGTTACAGAAATATTTTGAATTTGAGCTGGCTCCTTTTCCAATGTCACTCTTTGATGAAGGATTACTGTGCAAGACCCGAAAGTTAGTATTTTATGGTTTATTTTCTTCTGTGACTCACGTGCATTTCACTTCAGCATGTTATGTGGTTGATGGGTGATCTCTAATGCATCGTGTGTTGTGGCAGGCAAATGAATCATTTTCTTTCATCCTGAAGAAATATGTTGACTACGCCAAAAAGCTCTTCAATGAAGGGGCCACAATAGTTTTTTATCGTTACCCTGAAGATGCAGCGAAAAGTACCAAATCAGTAGAACGTATCAGACGAACAAAAAAACACATAGCTGGTTATGTTGTATCTGATGAATCGATGTCAGCCACTATGTCCCAAGAGAATATTTTATCAAATGATAAGAAAACAAGCAAAGGCTTATAAATATGTTTTGTGTTAAGTTTCAAAAAAAAGGTTTTGTTTTTGTTGAGAAGCAAGTTCAGGAAGATGTTGATTATCTAATAATCAAAAGTGCTTTGGAAATAGAAACCAGCGGGAGTGGTCTCCCCTAAACTTTCTGGTATACTTTCTAAATGGAGATTCGTCAAAATATCGAGTTCGAATGTTTTTGACGATTACAATACTTTCTCTTTGTATACTTCGTAGACGAGAAGGTAAATAGCTCACGATGTGTTATGGTTGTTGGTGAAGATATCGACCTCTTGGTTATAATGACAGCATCCACTAATTCCGAAAACATTTTCTTCTTAAAGCCTGGGAGAAGTAAAGCAGGAGATGCTTTATATTGTGCAGAAACCCTGAACATTGTTACACACATAAGGTACAATATTTTGTTCCTTCATGCGTTCAGTGGTTGCGATACCACATCTGCTCTTTTCAGGCAGGGGAAACAAAAATTTATGAATGAACAGCAGGGCCGGCCCGAACAAAAGCGGGGCCTGGTGCAAAGTTGATTTGCGGGGCCTTGAAACTGATTTCGTGGGACAAAATATGTTATTGCATTAGGATTTTATGATTAGGATTGTTTTCACGGATGTCATACGGTGCAATTTGAGTTTCGCGATTTTGATTTTTCAGTAACTGTTAATTATAAATTTCGTCAGTTTGCTGGACATTTTCGGTTTTTAAAAATTCTGCAAACGAGTTCCTCTTGTTTTCAGCAATTGTCTTTCTTTTTCTATATTTTTCTTAAATTTATCAGATCCACACATGTGTTTCCTTCCGGCATCTCTGTCTCTAGTCATATTCCGAAATTGTCCAAAAATAATATTAAAAAATTAAGATAAATTTCTTAGTAGTATGATTACAACAAACAACAATGAAATATATTATTTAGTAATTTTGATTAATACATTATATTAAGCATTTATCTTCCCTTTATATAAATACGAATATTTTATTTATTTCCCCACCAAACATAGGCATAATGAAGCACATTGTTTTTACTTTTCTTACTCTATTTTGGCTATATAGTGAGATTCAAAGCTTCCCAACCTTGCCTTTGATCGGGCGACGTGAAATGTGCACATATCGCGTGATTATATGCAAATGCATGTATATTCGGATTAAAATAAAAAAAAATCAGAATGCATTCTTAATTTGCAAAATCAGTCACCTCCGCGGGGCCATTAGAAAACGCGGGGCCCAGTGCGGCCCTCCGCCCTCCGGCCGACCCTGCTGAACAGCACTGAACTGCAACAAGTTGTGAACATTTTCTGTGATGAAAATGCATGCCCGGATGACATAGATGAAGCAGGACAGAAAGTTTTGATAGTCCTGTATGGGGGAAAGTACAGTCAAGAACTGAGATTTAAACTTTTTCAAAAATCACTAGTAAAAAATCATTTAAATTTAGCGTCTGTCCCTCCCACTACAGCAGCTGCACGTGAACACTCTCTCCGTGCATACCTACAGGTTCAACTTTGGAGTGGATTTGCCAAAAGCCCCTCAGATTGGGGTTGGAAAGAAACCAAACATGGATTGTTCCCAGTCACCACCACAAGGAACCAACCCTTCCCTCTATGATATCATGCAAGTGAGCAAAAGGGTGTTATTTGACTTGCACCTGTAGGAAATCTGGCATTAAATATTTCACAATTTGCCATTACTGCAAAGGGCAAGGGCGTACCAATTCTCCAGAAGATGATAACATCATTACAAATTCAGCTATTCAAAAGGCTGAAATCAATATCAAGATGGAGGAGATAATTTCAGAAGTTGACTTGGAGGAAGAATGTCAAACATTGCAAGTGGAGAAAAGTGACAGTAGGCAAACCAACATTAATAATTATGACTCACCTCCAACATCTAAAAAATTGAAATTGATCTAAAACTTTTTTATCTATTTATTATCACTCCAATTACGGTAATTAAATAATAAGTTAAAAAAGAAAGTCATTGTTTTTCATTACGCTCTCAGACATTGTTGAAATTTTCGTGTGATGTTTTCCTCTGTTAATAATAATAGTTGCTTTCCCCTCAAAATATACTAAATAAAGCCTTGAAATAATTACTAAAGCATCCTGAACAAATTTAAAATGTATATATAATAATTGGAGGCAGGATGAACCGATAACTTGGTCCGTTCCCGCTTAATTAGCGATTTAAGTAAAATTTTGAAGCGCAGTTGTGAGCTTAATTTTCATTGAATATAATAAGTTTTGGTACTCATTTTATTCAGAATTTCAAGCTCTACAACTTTTGTGTTTCAATGCTTTTATTAGCATGATTTTTTTTTTTTTGATATATTGTTCGATTATTGAAAAAAGTCCTATTTTCTGACTACAAATCTGCACGCAGCGGTAAAACCTCACCTTGCAAGAGGGGGAAAACTTAGTATGTACATTCGAGACCTAAACTGAAGGGATTAAAATAATTTCCAACTTTCCCCTACTTAATTCCGAATTCAACTACCCAACCACTGGGCTAATTGTTGTAGCGCTCAGTGTTTACTTAAAATAAAAACCTAATTTTGTGGAAAGGCTTCCATAATTATTCTTTATTGCTCTTTATGGCGTCTTCCAAGGTTTGTTTAACGGTTAAATTTTTAACAATACGATTTAGATAATCACTGACGCTTAAATTTTTAACCAAACGATTTGTCTAATTCCAATCGTTCCATTCAGAATTTAAATGCTTTAAGAACTTTTAACCGATTTAAAAAGAAAGGAGTACACAAACTCAAAGAACACAGAATTCACACTTTGTGTACTAAAAGAACTGGATTGAACTTGGTGCTTGATGCAGTTTCCAAATGGATTTGGCGATTGCTTAACTCGGAGGGTTACCGGAAAACGATCTGTGAATCCAAAATAAACAAACCAGAAAACTCGCCCATTGCGAAAATGACTTGTTTCTGCATGCAACAATTACTGGAGAAATGAATAACTAAACATGAAAGTCAAATTAAAAGTGGAATACTTGCATAAAAGAATCCGGCCTTACAGACTTTATCAAGCATTACCTGAAAGCAGAGATCAAAAAATGAGATTTTTTTTCTGTAAGATGTTTGATAAAACGTCTGAAAAAAGGCCTCTTGTAACCCGAAAACTCCCAAGAGAAATGAAAGAAAATGGAAGGACTACCCGCAAATAATACATCAAAACAATTACTCCGATAAAAAAAATTTGTTTAAGGTTTTTAAACACAAATTAAGCAACCATCAGGCAATAATTTGCTGTCATTATAACAAAAAATACCATATCTGGCCTGCACTTTCGATTTGGCCATGTTTTTTTGAAAAACCCTATATATGTTTCATGAAATAAATAAGCACCTTGATTTTAGTAGCTGCAGTTCTGTGAAATTATATCCAAAGGAAAAAAAGTTTCTATTGAATAATAGACCAAATTAACATTAAATTAATTTGAGAGATTAAAAGTTACTCACATAGAAGAAATACTTAACTAAACCAAATGTATAGTACTTGCAAATAACATTTGATCATAGGAACAGTATCTGAAAACAGAATTTTATCCATAACTAATAGTAACTGTAGGTATGGATTGTACTTATCATAGGACCTGTAGGAATGGATTGTACTTATCATAGGACCTGTAGGTATGGATTGTACTTATCATAGGACCTGTAGGTATGGATTGTACTTATAGGAATAGTATCTGAAAACAGAATTTTATCCATAGCTATAGTACCTGTAGGTATGGATTGTACTTATCATAGGACCTGTAGGTATGGGTTGTACTTAACATAGCACTTGTAGGTATGGATTGTACTTATCATAGGACCTGTAGGTATGGATTGT
>BGPR01008441.1:20480-41600 GCA_013235015.1 Araneus ventricosus | reverse complement strand
TGTACTTATCATAGGACCTGTAGGTATGGATTGTACTTATCATAGGATCTGCAGGTGTGGATTGTATAACTGCTGGTATGGATTGTACTGATAATAGGAAGAGTATTTGAAAACAGAATTTTATCCATAGCTACAGTACCTTTAAATAGCATTTTATGGATACATCCAGTATACCTACAAATAAATTTAGACTTTAATGTAATATAAATCCTTTTAATCTAGAAATATTAATTTGATGAAATCAAATGTAAAAGAAGTGTAAATTCCCCATCCTCAACAACAACAAAAATATTTACTATAAAAGACAATTCTGTTCTGTATGTAAAGTGAAAAAAATAATAGTAATATAATCATCCATAAAATAATCCAGAATACTATTATGGCACTGTTTTTTTTTTCCCTCACAGTCTTTGTCTAATCCTTACCCTTGAAAATATAATTGGCATTTCAAATAATAAAAATAATACGCCACTGGCAAGTGGTGGCAGGAAGGTGTTAAAAGAATTAAGTTCACAAACATTAAAACAATGTATTTAACTCTTAGATTCTGAAAACCCAAGATTTTTCATAATAACTAACTCATGTCAGATTTTACATTAAAATGAGTTCATTTTACATAGCATAACTAGAAATAAACATAAATTTTAAAAAAATATTCTTTAACATTTTCATAATATTAATGTTTTAAATTACATTAACTAACACATTAAAGTAACATGCACTATTAAACTATGGTGCATGCTATGTCAAAGTTTGAACAAATTATTAATATAATAGCCCAGATCTTCCGGTAATGCTCTGACGTCACCAACAATAAAACTCACGCCATAGCACTGTGAGATGTTAAACAGCATTATTTCATTGTTAGAGAAACTAAATTTCAGCAATTTTAAATTTAAAAGAGTAATTGTCATTCTAATATCAAATTTAATAGCTCTAAAATAGTGAAATAAAATTTGCTATCGATTGATATAAATTTATCTTGCTATGATCAATAGTTCCCGAGAAATTTTAAATTATATTAATCCTATATTTCAAATTAATTTCCGTTTTTTAATAGAAAGTAGTAAATTACATCAGTGGTATATCATGAGCGTGATATAGTTTGGACGCCACGATGCATCTAATTATTTAGTGCAATCGTGATGATATAATTTCATAATATTTTTTGGCAACATTAAAATTTATACAAAGACATCTGAAGTACAAGGGAAAATACTTCACACTGAATGTTGTTTACCAAGAGGTTTTTTGAATAAAGAAATATGTAAATAATATGTAATTAAAAAAAATATTTCCTGTCACAATACATATGTTTACTTTATTTGTTTTCAATCACTGTTAAGCATTTCTCTCGCATACATATCTATTTAAACATGTCAGATTTGATGGGAAATCTCTTGAATGAAGAGGCAATTTGCACCCGTCATATCATGACAGGTGATTTTCTAGTATAAAATAATAACTGCAAAATATGCATTGTTGACATTTTATTATTTCACAATTTCAATACCTAGATAAAATAATCACATTTTAAAGGTAAAAATACATTTTTTTGTAAAGTGATTCCCTGCTTACCCCACCTATCTCCTACTCCACTCCGTTTCTCCCCCCAATAAGAATACCCAGGTCAGAGTGTTTCGGCACAGCTTAATTTACAACTACACTACTGTTTACTTTCCTGTATAACCTCTGAACATTTCCTCTGCCCTTTTGCAGAGCCAAAAAGTTTGACACTAAAATTAGTTGTGTATTTCAAAACAGAAAATTTTAGATTTTAACAAATAGCTTTATAGATATTAAAGTAGTTCTCTCATTTTCCAATGACTATTACTCTAGATAATTTCAAAAATAATATGAATTTTCTGAGGAAAAAAATTATGATAAATGATTTAAATATATTTATTTGTATCCAAATACATACATTTGTACATATTAAATGCCTTTGCACAATGTTAAATGCTAATATGTTTCATTTTCAGAGAAAAAATAGTCAGTAACAATTCAATTCCAAGAAAGCTGAACAATATATCATTAATAGTAGTGAGCTGAATATGATGCTAAAGTATTTTTAAGTAATTGACGCATTTGAATAGAATTTATTATATCAGTACTTGATATATTGCATTAAAAAAGGTATACATTTTATATCAATATTGTTTAGTTTCATAATGTTTTCTATAAGACTTAAATGAGTAGGAATATATATATCATTTATTAGTAATGTAATACTCAAAGCTTTCTATGTACTTGATAATGTCATTTATAATATAGTTGTTTTCGCTTTTGCCTTTCATATCTTAATGATGTTAAAGAGAATAGAATACAAAAGTTTTTTTTAAAAATTCATCCTATAAAATAACTGCAGTATTTTAAAATAAAATTACAAATAAATGCATAAAATGAAATGATTTTACAAATTCATATATGGCTCTTACGATTTAGACGGGTGAATGTCATAATGAATAACAAAATTAATACTTTTGTTACTATTTTTGAAAAGTCACTGATATTAGCGTATTAACTTAATTGTCCTAGAAAGCAATCTTAGAGCCAAATTTTCCACACAATCAAAAACAATTATTTTCAAAATATTACAAAAAAAACCCTTAAATTTAAGCACAGATGTTGTCCAGAATAAATACTATTTATAAACATACAGATTTAATGGAGCAATCAATATTTAAAATGTATTATGCTTTAATTCTAATCGGTACTTACGTATTACTGCCACCGCAGCTGAAGTTGCGCTAACGCGCCAATAAAGAGCAACCTTGTTATTTGCATGCGCATGCAGTTATCTTTTCGATTCCTTGTTGCTTGCTGATTTTTGATGCCATTTTTTAGTGCTACGAAAATGCGTATTTGGGATTTGCCAAAAACAGAAGAAGATTCAATTTTATTTTTTCAGGAGCGAAATATTTTACCAAAAAAACAAAAACCGGGACAGCGAGACATCATTTGGAATCTTATTTATCAGAGTTCATATGGCGACAGCATCAGGTGAAAGAAAATAGAGACTGTTTTGAATCTATGTTAAACTCTATATCGGCCCATTTTCCACCGAAATCTGATTGACTACTTTGTTTTTAAATAAAGTGTTTTGAATTTTGAAAATGTTTTGATTTTAAATAAAGTGTTTTATTTTATGATTTGCTGCAAAAATTTTAGGTGTAGATTGGCGGCACTTAAAAACCGCCAAATCTGTAGCTGCGCTGGCGTTAATACGTAAGTACCTTCTAATCTCATGCTGTGTATAATAATCTAGATATTAGTGACTTTGAACTAGTCATGGCTTGGAATTCACATAAGATCCAAACCATTCACATTCAACAAAGAAAACGAATTCTCAAAAACTTGATGGATGCCTTTCAACAACCACAATCTTGCATTCATCGTTTTTTGCAGATGAACCTGAGGTCCAGATAATATACGAATTTTACTATAGTACAAACTCAAGTACCGACACAGATCTTGAAGCATGATACAAATTTTGTTAAAATAGAACCGAGATTTTCTGTTCTCCTCGGACAATAGAGATTCTAAAAGTGTTTTCACAACTTGCGGAAATGAAAGTACAAAATGGAAGAGATTCCATTCCTCTTCCAGTTTTAAAAGATTGAAATCAACCTCTTCTAAGGATTGTAATGGCTGATAATAATTTTCCTTCACTTTAGCTTCAAAATTTCTAAATAAATTCGAAAGTCGGGCAAAGTTATACTGCACAAAAATCCCGCAACTTTTACCTCCACTCTGACTGCTGGGACGCCTCAAGTTCAAGATGCTGTTATGATTCACTTTTAGGAATTCAAATTTCACAGCACTGTCGACCAAAGATTCAATACGCTTAACCCATGTTTCATCTGTGGATGTAAACTCCCCATATTTATGCTCCATGGCTTTTTCCACTTCAGACCTATAAGCGAGAACAAAATCGTCTGTGGACAGCTCGTTTTCGTCTTTAAAATGAACATTCTGATTAAAAATATACACTTGAGCACTGGTAAGCTCTTCTAACATTTCTAACAGCATTCCTGATTTGTAAATTTGTACGCTGCGACTCTGGGATCCAATGTGCAAAATGAAGTCGGGTGTTCTGGTCATGTGATCTGTCAATAAATGTTTGATAAAAGCTGTCCTGTATAAATCGTTTTGTGCATTATTCTTCAGTAAAGTAATTCTGGAGATTATTTTTCCATACTTTTTCTGAAGAGAATTTTCTTTGATATACTTTTCAGCATCAATGCAGAGGCTGTCAATAATCTCAGAATCAGTTTTCCACTTAGAATTGTTTATTTTTAATTCCAATTCTTTACAAATATCAGTTAGAGATGAGCAACTGTTAGAGCACACAAGTTTGGTACAGTTTGGATATCTACATGAGGAATCGCATCTATCCTCACTATAAAATACTTCTACTTTGTTAGCTGCAAGAATTGAGATTATGTGCTCAGCAAGTAGAGTATTCCGTAAAGAATTGTAACTTTTGAGCTCATCTGTATCGATCAAAATAAGAACAGACTTTTTTTTCGCAAACATCCCATAATCAGACGAAAATTCTGAAATCTGACCCAATGTAGTTTGATACACTGCTGTTCTTTTCACACAAAGCACTAAATTAAAATTTGAGTCAACTTCAACACTAAGAACAGAAGAAAAGTTCTTTAATTTTTCCAGAAGCTCTTGGCAATTCAGTTGAAATGTCTCATTACTTTTCAGAGGAATAAAGTAATCACCTTTTAAATATATACTTCCTTTCATAATGTTTATGTTTACACGAGCGATGTCTTTGCTTGCACTGATATCGTCGAAAATAACTTGGATATCATTTTGAAATTTTAAGTAATAATAGGGACGCTCTGAATTACTCTTACACAAGCTCAGCGATTGCAAACTTTCTAATAATGACATATTAAAAATATATATTTTTTTAATGAATCAGTTTTCACATGTGCTTCGTTGCTTGTAATCAAAGTTGAAGTGTGTTCGCTAACTAAAAGCTGATGGTTTTGCCTCAAGTGTCTAAAGATAATTTAAATTATGTGAAAAAAATATTTTCCTATTCAAAAGAAATCCCAAAGATAATAGTGACGTTAATATTTTATTAGTAAGTTTTGAATTTAGATAACAAATGAGCTTGAAAGCGAAGATAATTCTGAACTATTATAAACGCGTTTGAGGCAATTTTAATGGATGGTAGCAGCTCTAGTAAGTTAATGGATTGCATATCATCTTTTGAAAATAAACGGGGGGGGGATTCAAATTTTCCCTTTTCTATCGCAAATTTTAATTAAAATGAATTTAAATGCTAAAAACAGAAATTTTATAGTATGCGGGGAAAAAATGAAAATTTCAAACTGGGAAACACATAAGGGCAAATACTTCCACTGCTTCTTTTTTAGTTATAAAATTTGTTTTCAAACAGCATGTGATTGTCTTTTGAGGCTTATGAGTAACATTGTTATGACAAGGTAAAAATGTTACATAATATTTGGATTCTATTTAATCATTTTTTTTTTTTTAGAATAGCTGTGTACGAACGGCTACTCTATAGAAATCATGACCTATAAATTCTTAACATTGCCTTAATTTGTATTGTAATATAGCAAATAAAGGATTATTCTAACATTAACATGAATATGAATCTGATAACATTAAATAGATAAATTCAAGTTTTATATGTTGAATAGAAAATTGGAAGCGGAATTAATGTTGTCTTTTATTATATTCGATTTTAATTTTCCTGTTGATGAACAAAAACTAAGTGCATTCAAGTGATTGATACAATTGCTATTGTAAACGGAGGTTTTTTTTACACCTAGAAATGGAACCTGTATTATTACTAAAGATAAAGGGAGGGGAACTTTCTTTAGCCAATTACTTTTCATTATTTGATTTTAACTGAAAGTGCCATTCAGATTTTTCTAATTGTATTTTTTTCCACCCATTATTTTCATGCATTTTTAAATTTAAAGAACTTCAATTTTTAAACCTCTGTATAAATCTGCATAATGAAGAGAAAGTGTAAAACCGAAGATAAGTGATTATATATTTCTGTGAATTAATTATTATCCAGATAGTTTTGCAACATGCTGAACCTAAAATTGATTGAAAAACCTCTTTAGTCATGAAGTAATATTATAAACTTTATTGGTTATAATGACCTTATTATTTATAAAGTTTTAATAAGGTGATGTTATAAACTTTTTTAGACATAATAGCCTTTTTAGTTATAAAGTTTTAGTGAAGTAATATTATGATTGTTCTTTTTGTTATGAAGTTGCTTTATATAGCATTGGTTGCTCTGAAATCTTGATTGAATTTAGACGAAAAATACTGCTTGTCTCTTTAAAAAAATCTGTTTTGAGATATTATCTAAGCTTTATGCACTTGTGATAAGTTATCCTCTACATTTCTGTGTGTTTCACAGCAGGAATCCATTGGCTCAAACATTTATGTGAAAAATAATTTTGTAATTCTAGAATCTCTCGAATGGTGCAGAAAAAGCCAGATGTACTGACCTTACGAGATTATTCATAGTTTTTGTGACATGAAGTTTCTGGTATTTTTGGCTCAGTCTTTTATTTCTATTATACTAATGGAATTTTGACTACTGTTGAGCCCAGTGGCAGAAACACCGCGACGCTGCGTCGTACGTCGCAGATTTTGGACAGTGTCTGGAGACTATTGTGTTATAATGTTTATCATGTGCTCATAAAATAAATCCCATCATGAAAAATATAAAAGTTATTAATCACACTTTCTAAAGAACTTAGCAATTATTATAAAACTCACATTGCTAAAATATGCAATCCTCTCGCAATCTTCGTTCCTCCCCCCCTCTTTTTTCCCTATGCTGAATGGGCTTCCCTAGTGACTGCGATTTGACCTTGAAGTACGCTAACTGCCTCGTATCGGTATTGTTCACGGCCAACGTTTTCTATGCGTTTTATTCCGATACATTTCTTGAACGGAACCTTTGGTTTCTGGAAATAACACGTGGTTTTTACTTTGAGATGGCTGTGTATATAGATAAAATTCGTTGTTTTGATTGCGATTCTACATGATTACGAAAAAACTTAAAGCAGCATTATTTACGCCAGCTTGAAAATAAACCTCCGAAGTTTCGATCGATCTCTACGGCTGCATATCAATCATTTTTTTAAAAGCGGGAGCGAAAAAAGAACAAATTCTGAAATTGATAAAGACGAGGAACAGAGTTCAAGCCAAGATTGCCCCAATTTTAAGCGTTCTAAGGATTAGTTAAGAAATATGGAATTCATTATTATACACACTTTCAAAATGTATCTACATATGTTCAAATCAGTGGCGAATCCAGGGGAGGGGCTGTCGGACTGCAGCCCCCCCTCCCCAGAGCCAAACCAAAATTCTTGATTTAATTTAAAATCACTTCAATTGTTTGATCTTATTTTCCATTTTAAAAGAATAGTAATAAAATCGTGACAACATTGCTTTCTGACTTGACAGGCTAGATAATTTTCCTACTTTTCTAGCCATTCTACTTGTACTTGTACCGTTGACACGGTCGAAAACATTTTTTGGCCAGCTATTTCATTGTATTTTTTATTAAATTATCGAAAGTATTGTAGTGTTCTTTATTATTCTTGCTGTCAGGAGAGGAAAGCCTGTAAAATTAAAGTGTTTTGGTTTACATAAGCCATGAGGCTTGACATTCGTCACTACGATACCAAATTTTTATGACCTCCGCCCCCCCCCCCAGACCCGAATCCTGGATTCGCTACTGGTTCAAATGCAAAATTCCATAAAATCAAAAGTTGTATCAAGAATTTTAGAGGAAGACAGCTCTGTTCTTCCTTGTTTTAAATAATAAACAATGATACTATGAAATATTATATACGTATAATTGCAGAACAATTTATCAGTTTGCATACAAACCATTAAAATGCATATCAGGATAAATGTGCTAAAAAGTTTCAAAGTTTTTTTTCGTAAAAAAGCAATTATTTATTGCATTTTAAATAAAAACATACAAGAAAGACATTTCTTGGCATACTTTTTTTTTACAATAAACAGGAGGCATAAATCTTATATACTAAAAGCCGAAGGTAAACAAACGTATGTATGTATCTATGTCCGGCCATCTTCTCACGAACCGCCGAAAGGAGAAACGAGCGGAAGGTACCAAAAGATGGGGAATAACCCAAGGAATCCATTTCAACCATTGAAATTCTGAAATTACAATTAGTTAAAAAGATATTAATTAAAAACGCGTAAATGAATGAAATTTTGTGCTGCCATCTATTGACAGCTCCTATAACTATGTGACAATGTGTATATGGATGAAATATTGTGAGGCCATCTATCGGCAGCTCCTATAACTATCTGTCACATCGGTTGTTCTTGCATCTGGGTTTGTATAAAAGGTTTTATTTTTTTCTTTTTTTGGGGGGGGAGCTTCCGAATTTTGGAGTTTTTATTTATAAACATCGGAAAAAAAATGTTTTCCTGCATTTTTTTCTCTTTTTTTTTTGTCGTACGGTGTTTCGCAACATTTACGTTTGTTGGGGGAAGATATTTATTAATTTTTATCCGTTTTTTCTTTTCATTATTATTCAAATACGGGCAAGACGAAACTATGTGTTTCTGGTGTTTAATTTATCAGTTTGGTGTACTATTAAATCGTTTCTGTTTTTTATTTCGTTGTATTTTTCTTTTGCAAAACAAATGGTATGCCAATCTGTTTTAATTTATGAACATAGAAATTCTAGCGTTTTCATTCAAACCATACTGTTTTTAGGTAGCAAAAAGGCTAGAATTGAAAGTTTTAATCCAACAAGAGAGGATTCAAAACAGATTTGCGTTTGTTGGGGAAGCTTAGTGATAATATTTGTAGGGGAAAAAACAGAGTCGGGTATATGAAAAAATGTGGATCCCGAGAAACGTTGGGTTATTAGCTATAAGGTAATTAAAAGGCTAGAGTAAATAAACCGGAGGCGGGCATATGAAAATAAAGTATTAAAAAGACTAGATTTGAAAGAATATTTGAGTTTGTTGGGGAAAGTAAGTGACAATATTTGTTGAAAAAAAGCGGAGGCGGGCATACGAAAAAGTATGGATCCCGAGGCGTCGCATGACCACACTTCTCTCCACCAGGGAATGACGCATTATTCGAGACAGCCCGTTCAACGCCGGGCCACGCAGCTAGTCTTTAAATAACATCCAACATATTGAAGAATATTTCATTTATATGAGCTAGTGATGTATTGTTTTGAAAAATTCACCAAAACAGAAAGACACCAAGTGCTGTGTTTAAAACGGAAAAGTACCCAAATATAATTTTCTGCATAGGTATTTGTATAGTATGCTTAATATTACTTCTGAAACAACTTGATACTTCATTATTGTTAATTATCTGCCCAAAGAAAAGATTGATCTTCATATGTTTTTGTTTATTAATTTATACAATTTTATTATACAAATAATAAAGATGTTATATGGTTTTTAATTTATGTTTGTCGTATTTTAATAGTTGTAGGTTGATATAAATATTTCAAAAAAAAGAAAGCAAAATATTTATAGTCGCGCACTATTCTGCAGACTATTTTTAAGAGACCCAACCTCCGTTGCAGACTATTGAAAAGTATTCTGCTACTGGGCTGTTGAGTGAATAGAAAAGTATATCTTGTATGCCTATGTTATTACTACCAGTCATATGTGGCTAAAGGCACTCTCAAACCCCTAAATTTGATACCAGCAAAATGTCCCAAGCATACACGGGAGAGTATTGGCTTGGATCATGCAATATCTGTAATTAACAGTGAATACTCCCATCAGAATTCACTGTGCTGATCCAAACTAA
Source organism: Araneus ventricosus (assembly GCA_013235015.1). Taxonomy (NCBI): domain Eukaryota; kingdom Metazoa; phylum Arthropoda; class Arachnida; order Araneae; family Araneidae; genus Araneus; species Araneus ventricosus. The sequence continues at coordinate 31,759 of BGPR01008441.1, read as the reverse complement.
TTCATCAAGATGCGGGGAGGAAAAGAATTTTGGAGAAGTTTACCACAAACATTCTTGAAAGTAATCAAAATATTTAGAAAAAACCAGGCAAAATACTTTGGGTATGCTTCTAGTCAAATGAAGAAATAATTAGTGCTTACTTTTGTCAAGTTGACGGGAAAAAGCATGCAAAACGCTTAGAGGGTTAATATCCCTATCCATGTTTATTTTGGCATTGTTGACGGAAAATTGTATACAAAAATTTATTTTATTGTTCAATTAATCATATATATTTTACTTCTTGGTATTTATGTTTGGCACGATTCTTTATTTATGAAGTTCAGCTTTTTTTTGTTCCAAGCCTGTGTCGTGTCTGGGTATGTAAATCTAAACACTTTTCTCCAACTGTAAGAGAGAGATGCTTTCTCTTAAAAATGATTTCATACAGCCCATTTACATTGCTACAGCATAATTTGATATGAAACAGCCCAGTAGTCTAGGCGCTGTTCTGAATTCGGCAACTCTCCCCTGTATTTAGGGTTGCCATAATGCCCAAGCATTGGTACGGGACGTTTAAGTGCTAAATAAATAAAACATGAAGAAAGTGGGTAAGTAATAGTTTATTTTACTTGGACTGAAAAAATCAATATATTTTAAGCAATTGAATAAGATGAACACGTAAAATAATAATAATAAAAAAGATGCGAGGCTAATCCTTTTTAGCCCAGTCATATTTTAAAGTTGATTTTACTTTCTTAATTATATCATTTTCTTCTTCCATATAATTATAAAATTGGGTGCACGTCATTTTAAAATTAGAATGACGTAGAGTTTAGGAGGAATACGGGACTGAGTAGTAAAATACGGTGACAGTCTCATATATATGGACGTATGGCAACCTTATCTATATTCAGTGTCTCATACCTACTTTATTTTCTAGTTGGGGTCAATTTTGCTCTACAGAATTGCAAAATTTTGGATACCATGGAGATACTAGTGTCATCACTGCAAAATGCTGAAAACTCTTCACATGAACGAGGTCGTCATTCAAGTAGTCCAGGTAAGGAAAATTGTAACGCAAGTAGAAAGCGGAAGCATTCTGTTACCGACAAAGACGATACAGGATCAAAGAAACTGCATATGAGTACAGAAGGTTCTAATAACGAGGATAAATTTTGGATACCATGGAGATATTAGTGCCATCGTTGCAAAATGCTGAAAACTTCATATGAACGAAGTAGTCATTCAAGTAGTCCAGGTAAGGAAAATTGTAACACAAGTAAAAAGCGGAAGCGTTCTGTTACCAACAAAGATGGTACAGGATCAAAGAAACTGCATATGGGTGCAGAAGGTTATAATAATGAAGATTCAGAATTTCTTTGTGATTTACAAGATGAATCTAGACATAGTTTATTTGATGAATTGCATACCTGCCAAACTAATCGATACACAAGTCACTGTCCTCGTCAGTTGATTCGGTTGATGTATCAGTTAGACTTGTCAGTGCTTTGCTCGCTTAGAAAGTCTACGTATGGGCATCAGCACCCTTCATTGTCGCTAGCGTTTGGAGATTACGAAATTGATAAATTCAGTAATATTGTTCTTCGCTATAAAGGGAGGTCTATTCATATACAAGCCGAAAATGCGGATAATTATATAGATAGTAATATCAGTTATGCTAGGTTATTTAATAAGGAAAGACGAAGTTCTTCTATTAATAGTTACTTTGACAGTTTTGTTAAACATGCTATTTCCAAGTCTGACAGTTTATATGATGTGGAATATCTTATTGTCTATACCAATTCAGGCCTGGACCTTACGGAAGAAGGGGAATTAAAAAAAGGACGATGCAAAAGCTTTTATCCTTTTAAATTTCGTAGCATAAATATAGAGGAATGTGACATTGTAAAAAAAATTTTATTTACAAATAATAACATACAAGGACATGGTTTTTATCAGTTTTTGCATGATAAAACGACAAGGGAAGAACTCTTGAAGCAATTAAAATTCTCACCTGCTGTGCAGAGAGTAATGGGAAAAAGAGAGCTTTCACAGATACTTGAAAGAGAACTGAAAGAAGCATTTTTAGATAAATTAGTATTTGCAGTTAATCAGCCCAATAGATCAGAGCTGAACAGCCTTATTAAAAGTGAAATGAAAAGTAATAGTGAAGTTCTTGACAATTATAATTATATGGCATTACAAAAAAGAATATTAAGTCATTTAGAAGGGCATAAGAAATTTGGAAACAATGTATCTGGAATTATGTATGGATTCAGTTTATTAATGCTTTTTTTGCATGACGTGTTCTTGCATAAAAATATGTTTTCTATAAATCTTGAAGGAAAAAGCTGTGATGTATCTAATTATTTTACCATCAATTATAAAGGCAGAACTAATTACTTAAAAGCTCATTACTCAATTAGTGATATTGATTACGGTCAGCTATTTCCCTCTAAACAACAAAATAATCCATTTTCTATTTATAAGCTTTTTGCTCTTTTTGTTAAAAAATTAGGAGATGGTATAAAATACTTTATTATTTATACTAATGCGGGTCTGGATATTACAGAAGATAAGGAATTAAAACAAGGACACACTAAAGATTTTTATCCTTTGAAATTTGATACTGTAGATATTCGAAAGAAGAAGTATAAAATTTTAAGACATTGTTCATGTATTGATGGGAGTGGTGTTTATCAATTTTCACAAGAGGAAACAACAAGGAAAAAGCTTTTAAGTCTATTAAGACTTCCACCTTCTTTACAGAAAGAAAATGAACTTTCTTTTGAAAATGAAGAAGAAATAAAAGGTAATTTTTTAGATACTTTAGTATTTGCAGTCAACCAACCCAATAAGGAAAATATTAACAATGTTATTAGAAATAAGATAAATAGTCAGTCTAGTATTCCATATAATTGTGAAGAGTTACATGAAATAGCATTACGTTGGTTAGAATCGCACGAACTTGGTCCTGTCAGAAAAGGAGTAATAGAAAAACTTTTAGAAGATATTAAAAGTAATAGAACTAGTTATCAGAAGATTCAAAACAAAGACATTAATAAAGAATTTAAATTTGCTAAAAGTGTGATTGGCAGGGAAGGAACATCTGCGTTTTATCGGTTTTTAGGTTTTTTAGTGAAAGGAGAAGGAAGAAAGTGTCTACAAGTTCTGGAAAGACAGCGAATAAATCTATCCACTGTGTCCAGTATTTTGCACGGGGCCGGCGATAGTGCCGTGAAAGCTTTTAAAGACTTATATGACTTTTGGTTTGATGAAGTAGGAAATAAAACGCAATACTTGAAGACTTTGGAAGAAGAAGGAATAAATCTAGCAAATGTATCAAGCATTTTGCATGGGGCAAGAGCTGATGCTGCAGAAGCTTTTAAAGACTTGTATGATCTTTGGTTTGATGTGAATGGGAAGAAAACAAAATATTTGATAAATCTAGGAGAAAATGGAGTAGATCTAGTTCGTGTGTCCAGTATTTTAAGTGGAGCAGGAATTGGTGCTTCTGAATCTTTTAAAGATTTATATAGCCTTTGGTTTCGCAAAAAAGGAAGTAAAAGACGATATTTAAAAAATCTAGAGAAAGAAGGAATAAATCTATCTAATGTGTCCAGTATTTTAGGTGGAGCAGGAACTAAAGCGTCAAAAGCTTTCAAAGACTTATATGACCTTTGGTTTGATGAAGTAGGAAATAAAACGCAATACTTGAAGACTTTGAAAGAAGAAGGAATAAATCTAGCAAATATATCAAGCATTTTGCATCGAGCAGGAGCGAATGCTACAGAAGCTTTTAAAGACTTATATGAGCTTTGGTTCGATGAGCAAGGAAATAAAAAACAATATTTAAAATCTCTAGAGAAAGAAGGAATAAATCTATGTAATGTGTCCAGCATTCTAGGTGGAGCAGGAATTAATTCTGCAAAAGCTTTTAAAGACTTATATGACCTTTGGTTTGATAAGAAAGGAAGTAAAGAACAATATTTAAAAGCTCTAGAAAAAGAAGGAATAAATCTATCAAACGTGTCCAGTATTTTAGGTGGAGCAGGAGTTAATGCTTCAAAAGCTTTCAAAGACTTATATGAGCTTTGGTTTGACAAGAAAGGAAATAAAAACCAATATTTAGAAACTCTAGAAATTGAAGGAATAAATCTGTCTAATGTAACCAGTATTCTAAGTGGGGCAGGAACTAATGCTGCAAAAGCTTTTAAAGACTTATGTGAGCTTTGGTTTGATAAGGAAGGAAATAAAAAACAATATTTACAAGCTCTAGAAGAAAAAGGAATAAATCTATCTACTGTATCTAGTATTTTACATGGAGCAGGAACTAGTGCTTCTAAAGCTTTTAAAGATTTGTGTAGCCTTTGGTTTGATAAAAATGGGAATAAAACACAGTATTTAAAAACTCTTGAGAAAGAAGGAATAAATTTATCGAATGTGTCCACTATTCTAGGTGGAGCAGGAACTAATGCTGCAAAAGCTTTTAAAGATTTATTTGATTTTTGGTTTGATGACGAAGGAAATAAAAAACAATATTTGAAGCATTTTACTGAGAGAAAAGATAGGGAAAAGACTTTTACGATACTTAACTTATCTGGTATTTTTGGTGGAGCAGGAGCTAATGCCAAAGATGCTTTTGAAAAATTTCATGGCGTTTGTTTTAATGACAAAGGTAAAAAAACACAGCTTTTAGATGATTTCTATGATGCAGGTTTTGAGCCGAGTAACTTATCATGTGTGTTAAGTAAAGCTGGAATCCATGCTTCTTCTATCTTAAAGAGATTGCATAGCGTTTGTTTTAACGACAAAGGAAAAAGAACGAAACTTTTAGATGACTTTTATAAGGCAGGTTTTAGGCCATGTGATCTGTGCAGTATATTAAGCGGGGCAGCAGATTGTGCAGAAAAATTTCATGATTTTTGTTTTGTGGGAGAAACAAACAAGTACTTAAGCCACTTTTTGAATGAGGAGAACGGTTTTTCGCCTAGCAACTTATGTAATATATTGCATGGAGTAAGAGCTAATATTTGTTTTGCTTTTAAAGATTTTCATGATGTTTGTTTTGATGAGGCAGGAAACAAAACACAGATTTTGGCTGATTTCTCTACGGTGGGTTTTATGCCGAATGATTTATCCAATGTATTGGTCATGGCAGGGAATAATGCTCCTTCTATTTTAAAAAAATTTCATGAGTCGTGTTTTAATAATGAAAATTATTTAAATCACTTCTTGTCTGAAGGAGAACTGTTTACACCGAAAGATTTATCTAAGATATTATATGGAGTAGGAATTAGTATTTGCCCTATTTTTAAAAAATTGCATGATGTTTGCTTTGATAAAGCAGGAAACAGAACAGATTATCTAGAACATCTCATCAAAAATAAACCGTCAAACAAGATACTTAATGTGTTATATAAGAAAGTTAGAAAAGCTCCTGCTGCTGTCTTGCATGACATATCAGCTACAGTATACTAATTGAATAAAGAAAGTGAAATAGATTATCTCTAAAGTTGCAAACACATGAGATGGCTTCAGCTAACAATTGGAAACAAGTTCACTCAAGGTGTTTGGCTAATTGCTACTGGTAGGCAGTGGTGCATATAGGGCTTTCAACATGTATATCCTGAATATAAAGAATACATTTATCAAATTTTTTTGTTCACAACCTGTTAGAGTGCCAAAATGTAAAAAAAAAAAATTAATATTTATATGTTGATGATGGAGCACCCAAAGAAAATGTATATAATAATAAATGTAATAAAATTTTATTGGTGCAATCTTTTTTCTCTGAAGTTTCTTCCCTCGAAACTTTTAATATATTTATACTAAGTTGAATAACTGCAAAAGTACTCATTTATTTTCATCAAGAATCCAGATATTCTTTAAGCTATATGCATTGAAAAGACAATAGTGTGTGGCTTATTTGCATAATACCATTCTTTCCACTCCATTTTAATTTATTAAATAAATTCTTATTTCCTACTTTAAAGGTTTCTATACAACTATTCTAAGCTCAATGTGTAAATATTACCTGCAAATTCACTCAATTTCTATTAATGAATGCATTATTATTTATTTTGTTCCATAAAATGCCTGCTCATATTTATGCAATTAAGTATTTCAAGTGTTACTGAGCTTATTATTCTTTAAACATTTTAGTATGTGAACATAGTTTTAAATTCAAACTCATTTCAGGTAAATATTGTCTTAAAATCAATAAAGTACTTGAATGTGTTAAATACAGACGTATAATCTACTAACTTATTGAATCAAATACATTATAGCACATTAACAAGCTTCTGTAATTCAGTGTTACCCAACTTTTTTGTGACATGCTCCTCCTCTTTCTAAAATTCTTATGCCCCCATGTAACATAATTTTTAATGTTCAAAAACTGAATTGCACACTGAATAAACTTAAATAATAGGTTTTAGGAAGAAATGACAAGGAAATTATTGTGAAACACAGTAAGTAAATTTTACTCGAGATTTTGACGAATCTGCACGTTTTAGACCTCCCTGAGTCCGGAAAACACAATTTTGGAATTATGTTTGTGAACACGATAACTCGAAAACTATTAAAGATACAGGGATGAAATTCAGTATATGATCTTAACATATAATTTGTAGGTTTCTATCAAATTCTGGACAAAATCCGTCAAAGGGAAGTCTGTCTATCTGTATGTCCGCGGTCATGTGAACATTATGTTGCATATATGTGTTTTTCCAGAATAAGAAACTATGACAACTCTTCTGTACGCCAACAGATGGCATCGCTTAAACTCCGGTCTGAACTCATACCTCTACTTGAACTTCCTTGTAACTCTGCTTAATTGTATTCTGTATTCTGTTCTTTTCGTGTGTATGTGCCGTGATGTGCTTCGCTTAATAAATTTCATTATCTCTCAAAAGGCAGCGCTCTGATTCCCACTCTGTGGTCAAAAATGGATTAAATAATATGCCTTTTATTTAGATGACTTGAATCTGCTATGCAGATGCACTTCGCATTCTACCGAGAAATGAGGTAAGTGAAATTGTTTCACTTACACTTTTTAATTAGAATATAATTAATTTTCCAACACATTATAACTCAAAAACTTGAATAGCGAGATGGATAAAATTTGATACACAGTTTTATCGTCATGGATGTAGGTCCGTATAAAATTTTCTACCAAATCCGTCAAAGGGTTGACTGTCTGTCGGTTTGTATAATCGCATACTTGTATCTCATAAGCCCTTTGGCTTAGATAAATAAAACTTGATATCACGAATGCTGACATTAATTATAGATCTGTGCCCAATTTTCATCTCAATCGGTTAAAAAACAGGTGTTCAAATTGCATAGTTAGTTTAAAATGCACATTACGATTGTGTGTTGGCGAGCGTTTCGCTTATTTTACTCAAGTTAGTATGGTTTTTCGTTTGACCTTGGCGGTCTAATAAGGAAATTGTATCGAGCCGCAAAACGAAACTTCATTCTGACATTCTCCAGATGGATGCCTGTGATTAACCAGAGGTATGGTGAAATCGTGTGTGATATCTGTAGTAAGATTTCGTACTCAAAAATGTTAAATAAAGTTGTGGTACCTCAGCGCGCGTAACAATTGCGAACATACGCATTTTTTGGGCAAAATATTAAGTTTTTGGGAATTCATAAATTTTATATGTTTCATTGTAAATCACCATTCATAATTTTTTCTGAAAATAACCAGGCCTTTGGTAAATACCCCAAAAATATTTACCTACCAACTGGGTGTTTACCCACCCCACATTACTGGTCGTATGCAAGAAAGTTTCGGGGAGACTACTCCCGCTGGTTAAGATAGCACTAGTATATTACTACATAGCATGGAAAACAATAATCAGATATTAAAATTAAACAGTTATCATAAAAGCGAGAAAAATCATGCGTTTGTTGCATATCTTGAGTACTAATTATACATTTCTTGTTTTATACATTCATGTGCATGCAGGAAGGTCTTTATTTGGAAATGGCAGGGGGGAAAAGGACGTCATTACCCTCCCCCCCCCCTTCTTTGGAAAAGTTTCTCACTTGATAGGAACGGAGAAATAATGACCGTGACAGAAATTTTGCTGATTTCAGAACATGAGAAAGCGACGTGTAACAAATCACCGGTGTCATATAAGCCAAGTACGTAATTGTTACAATAGTTACGAATGAATCGGGACGGATGAAACGAGGTATAGATGAGAAACGTATAAACGATGCTTTACCGTATTTTAACGTAGGACTACGTTCCTTCCATTGGGGTCTCGGAAGGGAATTGATTCACACGCCAAAACACCACAAAACTTGGTATGGGACATCCTCTACATATGTTAAAAACATAACTAATGTCTTATTTTAGAGATAAAGGGTAAGAACAGAAGTTACAAAAAAAATGAAAATCGGAATTGTTGTTCAGAGACTACTGAGTTGCAAAGTTGGGCAAAAATACGCATTGGTGGCGCAGTCCTCTATATCTCGGTAACTACATATGTTAAGAACATAACTAATGTCTTATTTTAGAGATAAAGGGTAACAACAGTTACGAGAAACAAAAGAGTCACGCGAGTAAAATAGTCCCACCCCTTTAACAAGAGTGGCTGTTTGAAAAGACAGCCTCCCGTCATTTTTTTTAAACCCTTTGCACTCGAGAAGTGGCTCTCACTCACCACATGATTCAATGCCGCAACTCGAGAGGTGATTCTCACTCACCACATGATTCAATGCCGCAACTCGAGAGGTGTCTCTCGCTGACCACTTGATTTGACGCGGAAATGACTATTTATGTTTAGTTTCTTTCAAGCGGTTTCCTAAGCTCTTTGGACACAGTCTTATGAAGTGCAGAATGTCATCCCTTCAATTGGAGATAAAATTTTCTCAACTCGAATTAGTCCGTGGTCGCGGACCTGAATGCGTTTCAGTTCGAACTTGAGAGTCGTGGCAAAAGGATTAATATTTAAGAAATTACCTTCTTAGATATGTAAAGATATACAAAGTGTTAAAATATAAAACTTTTATACATTAATTTGTACGTGTAATCATTTTAGGCTAGAGGTAAGAAATCCACAGAGAAACGTCTCGAGTTGCTGTCGCGCCCGAGTGAAAAAGGCCTCGAGTGCAAAGGGTTAATTCCGAAGAGTAGACACTGGAAACGCAAATGATTTGGGCGTAGTCAGCTAGTATAATTTTAATTGAATTCTTACTCCAATCCTATTATGATTTGCTTTCATAAAATCTTAACAAAGAACAGTAGCATCAGGTATGTCTATGAGTGTTGCAAAATACAAAGAACAGAAGCATCAGGTATCTCTATGAGTGTTGCACAATACAAAGAACAGTAGCATCGGTTATCTCTATGAATGTTGCAACATACAAAGAACAGAAGCATCAGGTATCTATGAATGTTTCAAAATACAAGGAACAGTAGCATCGGGTATCTCTATGAGTGTTGAAAAATACAAAAAAAAACAGTAGAATCGGGTATCTCTATGAGTGTTGAAAAATACAAGGAACAGTAGCATCAGGTATCTAAGAATGTTGCACAATACAAAGAACAGTAGCATCAGGTATCTCTATGAGTGTTTCAAAATACAAAAAACAGAAGCATCGGGTATTTCTATGAATGTTTCAAAATACAAAGAACACTATCATCAGGAGTCATCTATGAGTGTTGCACAATACAATGATGTTTTTCTACGAGCCAGCAATCGGGGCCAACCACTTGCTGCCGAGGAACTCGTCAATCTCCTCTATGACCAACACCACGGACCTGTGGATCGTGGGCGTTGCTTCTTCGGTGAAGTGTTCGAGGCTCCTTTCCAAATTCTGACGAAATTCCATAATTCTTTCTCGCAGCTCCCTGGGCTCGATGGTCAGTTCCTCGCTGACCACCCGCTCTCTGTATTTGTAGAACTCGGCGGCGTTCAGCCAGAACAGCTCGTACGGCGCCAACCTGCTGGACAGCTCTTCGATTTCAGAGTAATCGGTGGGTGGTTTTCCGAACAGCTTCTCCCTCTTGTTCAGCAGCTGCGCCCTGTCTCGGAACATGGTGAGTTCCTTTCTTATCCTCCGGATGTCGGCCGCGATGCCGGCGGTCTGTTCGGTGTCCCAGCGATCGCCAAGGGAAGCCACCTCGTTTCCGAAATTCGCCAAGTTGGCCTTCAGTTGTTTCAGGTCAACGGTGAGATTCTGCTTGTGGATTTCTCTCTCCGAGTCGAAACTCGCCATGCGGCGGTCGAGTCTCTTCATTGTTATTTGAGGCAACTCCTGCAAAATGGAACTATTAGTTTAGAGCAAATGCACTGCAGAAAAAAACTCCAGTTATAGCCCAGATAGCAATTTTAGTTTGCAGCAATCTTGCTCTGCAAATCTGCGAGCTTGCAACAAATTTGACACGACAAGAGTGCAAGCTTGAAACAAGTTTGCGCAGACGAGTTAGTCACCACGCGTTAAACTTGTCACAAGCTTGCGGCGTCAAACTCATTGCAAACTATAGCAAGAACAGAGTGCGAACACAACTTCGGATTCGAACCCGCGTCATCTCACTTCCTAAACCTGTCGTCCTAACCATTCAGCCAGCTAGACTCTGAGAGGAGAAGATAGATTGCGCTAATAAATCTTGCATACGATTTATTTTAAACTGTTTTCTTGATTTCGTTAATTTTTAAAATTTTGTGTTGAGAATATGGTTTGAAGTCAAAGAGAGAGCGATTTTCGCTAATAACTACGTTTTGCTAGTAGAATAAATTATAAAATTAGGGTTCAAAAGTAATTACTTTTAAATTGGGACAAAATTTAAATTATTATTTTTCCACAAACATTGACTGTTTTTTAGGTTTAATTTTGTTTATAAACGTTAAATTTTCAACATTAAGCAAAAGGCGATATAGTTTTCTTTAAAGTGCGAGTTCTATATTTAATAAAAAGATGGAAAATGTTTCAAATTTTTTTATAAAAAAGTTAGTTTTTTCACAAATTATCAGTGAATTTTTATTGAATTAATAAAAAGAAGGACGGTCTAGGAGATGCTATTGAAAATCGGATTTTTTTAAAACAGAGACAAAGTTTAACTGCAAATGTGCTGTATCATCTTTGCAGCAAACTTGTTTTGCAATCGTGGTGTGATGTTCGTCTTGACATCTTTACAGCAAACTTGTTTTGCAAGTGTGTTGGTCGATTATGCTTTGTTACTTTGCAGGAAGTTCGCTGCAAAGTTGCCACATCAAGTTTGTCATGGCAAGCTAATATCAAGAAAAATCAAACTTGCTGCAAGTGTACATGCTATCTGG
>BGPR01008441.1:0-10480 GCA_013235015.1 Araneus ventricosus | reverse complement strand
AAGAGTGTGTACCAACTTCTAGATTCCAACCAAAGTTTGACATACCAGCGACAATGCTTTTCTTCCACCTGGAAATCTGCTTCTCCCAACTTCCGACCGACTCCAGCTTATCATCTGGATTGTAAAGCAGCTTCTTCATGACCAGCTTCTCCAGTCTCGGCAGGCCCTGGGTCACGCGAAGGGCTTCTTCGAACAAATCGATGACAACGTCGCGATGCTTCTGCAGGTCGACCACGAATTCCAAGTGCACTCCTTTGATGTCGAGGCCGACTTCGAAAACGGGAATGCGCAGGGGGGTCCACTTACTGCTCATAAACGATTCCGTCCATTCGAATTTGTCCTTAACATCGTCCAAATTCACGCACGCCTCCTCGAAAATTCTAGCGTACTGCGCCAACGATTCCATCACCATGGACCGCATCACGTCCTGCATTTTGAAGCCGACCAGCTTCAAAAGTTTTCCAATCTTCGTCAACTTGAATGTATGCTGGACAGTCTGGTCGAGGTCGTAAGAGCCGGTCTTGCAACCAGAAATCGTGGACAATATCGAATTGGCAATTGAGTTTAACCATTTTCCGTGAAGATATCTCTCCACTTTTTGCAGCTGCGCCCGCTGATCAGCTTCGAATTGATCCAACCCGGATATGTTCCCCAAAACTAAATGGTACACAGGCATGTCGCCGGCGGCTAGAATTTCTTCCTGGACTAAATTCAGGGCGCGAACCACTTCGGATTGACTCCACAGCGACGTGCACTGAAAGTTTTCGAGTCTATCCCTAAAAGGGTAATCCAGTTTCACTAAGTGACCACTTTTATGTGGTATCATCAAGCTCCCCAGTCGTTCATTCTGAAAGTTAGCTAACAGATTAGGGTTTTGCCCGGACACCTCCATGTAGGCGAGGCAGTTCACCACCCTTTTGAATTCCAACTGCAGTTCTTTGACGTTCTCGTCTAACTCGTCTTTAATCCACTGCAGCTTTGGCTGGAGGTGGCGACTTCGTCTTGCAGTCGCAATGATCTCATCTAAATCCTTCTTCGGCCATTTAGGTATCTTCTCATTTTCGATGGGTATGTTCTCTACGTAATAGTTGATTCTTATACTTTCCTCGACTACATGCCGTGTCGTCAAAGCCGAGCGTAATCGCCTGGCAAACTGGAATGATTCTTCAGCCTTGAATTTCAAGTAAATCCTCGGAACCCACAAATCCGACGCTTTCTGCTCATCGAACACAGACGGTTGCCCATCTTTAGGGCAATCTCCCTCGTTCCGCACAAGGTACAACTTGTTATCGTGGTCGTAATCCAGAACTGCAACGTCTTGCCATTCCAGATGGACTGGCCCGATTGCTTTCCCGGATTCGACAGGAATCAGAGCGGTTCCTGGAACAGGTCTCTGTTCCGTATCAGATGACCCCAGCGACAACCATTCGTAAGGCGATCGAGTCTCGTAGAGCCAGTCATCATCGAAGAGTTCCAATTCCAAAAATGGCTCGGATGGAATTCCTTCTTGGTAGTCGCTTTTCAGGAATGAAAAATCGCCACGATGGCGAAGAATCGGTGGTCGAATGACGTTGACCTCTAGTCCCATGTCTTGCAGGATTTTCTTAAAATCTTGGCGAGCAAATCTTCTCTTTTTTATATCTACTGCGACGCTTTTTGGAATTTGGCCGTATGGAACTCGGTTTTCAACTTGGACTTTAGGATCGAATCCTTTTTTGAAGTAAAGCGTGGCTGATTCGGGCATTTCCCTTGATCCAGGTGCGCGCAGTTTTGAGTAGAGTGTCAGATCTGTTCTTGTAAAAGGTGGCGTGTGCACCCACCCCAGCATCTGCCAATACAGGCTTTCCAAAACGGAACGAGGGTTGTGTCCATCTATCCCACGAATTGATTCCTCAAAAGCAGTTGGAGTCAGAGGAACAAAAGTTGCCTCTTTATGCTCGGAATTCGACATCTTTTTCTCTTAAACAGAAAAAGGCTAAAAATTTGATTACAAATACAGAGCATACAAGCATTAAGTTTAGATAAAACAATTTTTGTTGCCAAAACTGAAGTTCAAACAGTATATGGAATTTTGTGACCTCTTCTACAGCTAGAGTAAATAGTCTCGGGCAAACTATTTGATATGTTGGATTGTTAATATGAAGATGCTTTATTAATGAATATTAATTATGCTACAAAATATTATAAGCTAAGGAACTTTTGTTCTTTATGAAATTTACTTGTAAGCACATTACATTTATAGTAAAATTATGACGTATTCAAAAAAAGATTAATACTCATTAGTAAAACATCCGTGAGCAAACAGCATAAAAAAACTGCTTTCACCAGTGATGCTTATGATTGATTTAAAATAATTAAACAATAAAACAAATTTTTATATGTACATATGTGAAATGAACAGTTGAAGAATGTCAAAGAATTCTCATTTTCTGTATATTTTTTTAGATCCAGCAATCTTTTAATAAGAACTTGATCTAAATTAATAAATTATCTACCTATCATTAGACAAAATCAAAACAGTAATAGAAAGAAAAATAATAATAAGTAGAATCCGGCAGAGGACTTTCTCAAAGGTCACGCCCTGCTGGGATTCTAAAATTCAGAATTGGGATAATTTTCTGTAGAGAAACCGACTTTAAAAAGTCAAAGAAAATGGTTCCTCTGTGACCTTGTACAAGAACGGATAATTAAAACAAACAAACAAAAAAACGTAGATAATCAAAGGGACATTTCGACAGGGGAACAAGTGGATATCAATGTCCAGCCTCCGATCTTGGGGTCCAGTTTCGGTGCAAATTGGCACACACCCGTCTCGTACCAAAATATTCATTCAGAATGGACTGAACTGTACCATAGCTAATGCTGCACTCTTCAGATAACTCACAAATAGTGATTCGTCGATTAGCACGCGTATCTTGGATGTGTTGACATTTGTCAACGTTTTGGAAGTCATTACTTGAGACATTTTCACGTCCACGTTGGAAACGTTTGAACAGCTCATAAACTCCTGTGCGGTTCATACAATCTTCCCCATAAACTTTCTCCAACTTTGCATAAGTCTCACCACAGGTAGTGCCAACCCTTCGGCAAAATTTGATGCAGATCACTTAGGCATAAAAAAAGCGATGACAGCACAGAACACACATTTTTCAAAGTTCTACTGTACAGAAGTGGTGGGAGCTACGACATAGTAACCTTCGGTGCATGCGTAGGAGTCTTCACTCCGTGTCTTTCAGACTTGAGAGTGGAGCACCAGCACCAATACTTTTTTTTATCACACCTCGTAGTCAGAGGTGGCGCCAGTGGGGGGACCGGGGAGCCAGGGTCCCCTGACGGGTATGCTGTACCTCCCCCCGTCGTTGAAAAATTTTGTACCCCGTTCATGCAACGGGGTATTGAACTTGTAGAAAAATAAATATCTGGCGAAAATTTGAGACCAATTTCATGACACCCCTCCCCCCGTACAACAGGTTGTGCTCCCAATCGGGCAGACTGTGCTCCCCCTTCTGCTCGTAGTTTGTGTCTAATGTAATCGCATAGTTCATAAAAAGAAAATCTGGAAGATAGCTATGGGTGGCGAATCTGGTCTGAAGATTCGCTTCCACATACACTGGTGTCCAAAAATAATGCACCATTTTGAAGATGCTACAAAATTAGAGTTAATATGGATACTATGGTTCGCAATCAGTTGCTGAGAATCGTGGGACATACTATCGTCGGGGATCATATTTTACAGTGAAGATTCTGTCCTCAGGGCAATTAGGGGGCCGTCTACAAACTGATGAAGACGAAAATCATTTTGGCCCACCCCGCTTCACAGAAAGCTGATAAAGAGACGAAACTTTCGGTAATGGTTATGTTTGATGTGCCTAATATTTACATGAATATTCGTGAACGTAGCACAGATATTCATTAAGATATAAAGGTTTTCTTAAAAACTCCCAAATTTCACCCCTTTTTTTGCTTATAATATGCAGAGTTTTCTGTTATATTAAAATAAACTTACAGAAAAAATGACAATATGTTAGAGAATCATTGTGTAAAAAATCGGAATTTTTTTTGAATATTAAAGAAAATATGAGTAGTTGCAGTAAATAATTTTTTACTGCGCATGCGCGAGACATAGCGTAATTTTTCTTTCATAAATTCAAAACCAGATATGTAGGGCAACTTGTGTAGAAATTCCAGTCAAATATCATTAAGATTTAGAAAGATATCAGCATTGCAACTTGTTGAATTTCGATACATTCTAATGAAGGTTTAATGATGAGGGAACATGCACAAATTGAAATTCATCAAACTTGAATCTTTGAATAGTTACCACTGAAATGAAATTTAAATTATGTATTTAACTTATAAGCATACATGAGTATTCAGGATATTCAACTTTCATAAAATTCAATATTACTGTTCGAAGATTCAAGTTTGATAAATTTCAATTTGTGCATGGTCCCTCATCATTAAGCCTTCATTAGAATGTATCGAAATTCAACAAGTTGCAATGCTGATATCTTTCTAAATCTTAATGACATTTGACTGGATTGTTTACACAAGTTGTTCTACATATCTGTCTTTGAAGTTATAAAGAAAAATTACGATATGTCTCGCGCATGCGCAGTACAAATATTCATATTTTCTAATTTTTTTTTCCAAATTTTTACACAATGCTTCTCTAACATATCGTCATTTTTTCTGTAAGTTTCGTTTAATATAACAGAAAACTCTGTATGTTATAAGCAAAAAAAGGGGTGAAATTTGGGAGTTTTTTAAGAAAGCCTTCATATCTTCCCGAATATTGTGCTGCGTTTACGAAAGTTCATGTAAATATTATGCACATCGAACACAGCCATTGCTGAAAGTTTCATCTCGTTATCAGCTTTCGGTAAAGAGGGGTGGACCAAAATAATTTTCGTCTTCTCCAATTTGTAGACGGTCCCCTAATTGCTCCGAGGACCGAATCTTCACTGTAAAATGTGAGTTGCGACGATAGTATGTCCTACGATTCTTAGTAACTGATTGCGATCCATAGTATCCATATTAACTCCAATTTTGTAGCATCTTAAAAATGGTGCATTATTCTTAGACAACAGTGTAGTTGATGAGCATAGAAAATAAAACTATCCCGTGAACTAAGGTCGGATTATCAAATAGGCAACTGCCTAGGGGTCTCCGATATATATATTTATTGCATTATTTTGAGGGTAATTTAACCTCATTTGATTTACAAGATTCGTGTGCATTGCAACTTATTCAAATTACAATCAACTATTTTTTTTAAATTTCAGAGCATTCTTTCTTTGGAAGTTTTTTTTTTCTATTCAAAATCAATTTTATTTTTACAGTTGACTGACTGACTCACAAATCAACTCTGGCAAACTTTATATTAAAGGATTTAGACTATGTTAAAAGTTTTAAAAATATTTTTTACCCCTTTGTATAAAATTACTTTTAAATTTAAATTGAATTTTTACAGGCGCCAACTCTCTTAAGGGTGACGCGGAATTAAAAGTTTTGTTATTTTAGTTTGTCATATAGTTACTTTCTCGTATACGAAGTATGAAAAGAGACAGTATAGTTCAGCAACGGATTCCGAGACTACCACCTTTGGACGGTTTTAAACCGGAAAGGGGTGTCAGGCAATGAGTCATATGAGCGCATTTCCCGAGTTCTTTGTTAGATAACGCTCAGTAAAATGTAAACTTCACCCTTCCATTCTTCACTTTCTCCCTATTTTTATGAAAGTAACTCCGTCCGGCGCACGCGCAAACTCTCTAATCCGACGCACCTGTTGGAACATGTTTCTTGCAGATGAGTCATTCTTTCCTGTTAAAACTTGAAACCTTCCCCCTTGCAGTGCATGATTTTTCCGACGGGTGTCCGGTCCCATATGTGTCGCATTAGAGATTCTATTGTATTCTTATTTTCTTATCGGGTCCAGGAGAGTAGGAACTTATAAAAGCTTCTTAAACAAGAATTAAAGAATGTCAATGAAGATGTCGGAGTGCAGTAGTTCCATTTTGCCGTTTAATAGTATATATCAATTAGTTTTAGCCGTTTACGACATGGTTAGTTAGGGCCGTCCACAAATGATGTCACGCTTGGAGGGGGAGAGAGTTCGTGAAATTGTTACAAGGGGGAGGGGGTAACAAGAAGTGTGACATCACACATTTTGGTTAAAATAAAAATATTTAAAATTAGCAGATAAATTTTGAAGTTGTTTTGAAATTACTAGAATTTGAAGGTATTTTTTAATCGGGTCTAAAACAACTTTCATTTGATTTTTTCACTTATATTCCTTTCTTTTTGAAAAAGGCATTCAGGGTAGGTTCAGAGAATACGGTAGCAGCAGAAATTCTTCAGCATTAGAAGCAAACCTCTCCCTGTCACACCCTTGGAAATGCCCAACAGAAGATACGTCTCCCCACCTGGGTGAGTGGTAGAACTGGTAGTGGCACAAAAAGATTGATCTTATCGAGGCGCTTTTTTTTTTTAAATTCAATCTGTTCAAGAGTATTTTGTGTTCATAAAGTAAAGTTAAGATTTATAGCAAAATATATCAAATTATCAAATTCCAAAATACCACTGTTTTTAATTGCTCTTTTATATTAATATTTCTTTACTATTGTATATTAATTAGGTTTTCTGTTGTAAACCTTAATCTTATTTCATACAAAATAAGTACACGTATAATCATTATTATTGTTATGCTCACAAATATCATTAAAACACATATATATAGTTCAAGTTTAAAAATAAAAGTTGAAATATGATCTATAACGTAGTGCTTTGTTTCTGAATTGCAAGTTTATGTTTATGTAATATAGTGTGGCATGTGACAAAGGGGGAGGGGTCAAAAATATTGAAAAAAGTGCGACATCATTTATGGACAGCCCCTTAACAATGACATGATGAAATCATGAAGTTATTTCTCCGAGATGCTAATCTTATGACAAGAAAGAGAATGTTACAGAGGTTTTCCTGGGAGCAAAACCAATGAACTCCGATCTTGGCGGCAAAAGGAAACTTCTAGAAATACCAGAAATTCAGTCCTATCTTTTCTAGGAGCGGGAAATATCAAGAACCGTCCAGAGATTACAATGTGACGTCACTTGCGGTTGGGAAAGGTATAAAAAGCAACCCCTCAAAGCAAGAGGAAATCAGTTGGACTTTGGTCAGCAGTAGAAGCTGTTCAGCCGATCTTAAGTGCTATTAAAAGTGCTGTGGCTGATATTTATAGGTGATCTCTCTTATTAATTTATGCAAATGCTGCTTAGTTTTGGTACCTGTGCTACGTTCCAATTTTTCTGGAACATTCGCAAAATAAAGAATCCTTTATTTTTTTTTATTATCCTGCTTGTTGGATGTACACCCACCAAACAATTTCTGCAACTGTATGAATCACGTTCCTGTTATCTTTAAAGAGAATTTTTATATCGGATTTTGAAATTTTTATAATAAATATATGCACAAATTAAAGAAAAGAAATATGAAAGCAAAAATCTTTTAGTTTATTTGCAAAGCTGTTTATGAACAATTTAGTCTATGCATTATTTATAGCTGAGGAATACAGCTGAAATCTATGTGAGACTTTCATTCACCGTGTTAATAATTCACTAGTTATAGTCACATAGATGGCAGCACGAGACAGCCTGACAGCAAATTGACCGCTACAAGGCTTCTTTGCGGTTTGCTGAAAGTTCTTACTACTTTCATAGTTTTTATGCACTTAGAGCATTCCTGTTTTTTTTTTTTTCAAATGATAGTCTATTAAAATTTTCTTATTAAGGGGTCATTTTATGACCCCAAGTCTCAGGAAAACTCCGATTCCTAGAAAACTAGCCACCTGTTCATTCTTTTTTTTTATCAGCAGCTGAGTTTGTCACTCTTTTTTTTATTTGTGCATACATAGGCTTAGAAAAACACATATTTAAGATTTTATAAAGAAATATTAATTTTTTCAATGCTTGGTACGATATGGGTTAACATGCAAAATCAATTTTAACTTTTATACGTTCTAAGAAGCAACAAGATGTAAAAAATTTTTGACTAGCAACATTAACGTAAACATATAGACATTTTTATATCTTGACGATGAATAAATATGTATCAAAAATTAAAATAGAAGGAAAATTATTAAATTGTAGTATACATAACTTTTGGAATGTATTACTATCGGTTAAAAAAAAACACGGAGTAATCTATACTTATAAAAGGCAATGTTTGTGTGCATATGTGTATCCGCGATGTCCAGACGAATCTATCGCACTTACAGCCATGAAATTTGGCACACAGGTAGTCGTAATGGCGACTGAATGCACCTCGAAGCCGGAATTTTAAAATTTAACCTACAAAATTTTTATTTAATATTTTATGTTGTTTTGGGTGATTTTTCGCACTCATTTCTCAATAGCATGGCTTCGAATGATTGTACGAAAAAAACAGTTACACCATCGGAAAGAACAAACGATTTCCGTTCTAATGAAGTTTATTTCGTGCGTCTACCGTAATTTACTGAATTTTCAGAAATTTTTGAAAAATATTCAGTTTTGCCATCGAAATTTTATTTTTGTTTTTAAATTTGCTGCATCCGACGTTCTAATAACACTATTATTTTCAATTTTTTGCAGCTTATAACTGGAACGGTTCTGTTGGATTTAAGTCAACGGTCAAAATAGCTTTTTCCGTTTTTTTCAATTAATTTTTTCCTGGTCGGTTGAAAGATATTTTTCTCTAGCGAGCGTACTTCCGCGGAAGTTTCTCTGGAGCCTTCCCAACATGCATTGTTGCGATTTCATTGGCTGACGGTGCAGAGCGCAGGATACGTCATAACCTTCAACTGAATGACTTCGATTATTATTTTCGGCAGTGTCTTAACGTGTTTATGTCTCGCATATCTTATTTGCTGTATAATAATCATTTTCACGTTGCAATTTTTTAATATCGTTTATCGCGAAAAAAAAATAATAATAAGCGGGAAAATCAATGTGTATCTTTTGTTTTCAAAACTTTTTCATGCCATTGTGTGTGGGCGGTTTTTTTTTTCATCATTTTGTTGAAGTCCCGATTCCACGGGCAACGCCGTGCGCGTACTGCTAGTCTTCAATGTAAGAAAGATCTCCCCCAAAGTACCAATGGCATTAAAACCTTCGTATCAATTCATAAAAAACTGGAAGAGATTTAATTCTAGAACATTCGGAGCAGTGGTGGCTCGTCAGTTCAGAAACAAGCAGTACTGCAATAGTTGTATAGATCTAAGTTGTAGGAAATTTGTAGATTATTTTGGTATATAATGAAAATAAACTAAAAATTAATAGTTTTTGAGTTATAAACAAAAACTGATTTTTTTGTTTTTGGCTAAAACTAAAATTCCAACAAAAATTTTTGGTTGCAAACTTCAGATTCGCAATCAGTAGCCCAAAAACATAAAGGAGCAAAAAATTTCAACTCCTCTAGAAATTTGATTTAAAAAACTACTCAATGACTGAACTACTGAGAAAAAGCGAAACAACGCCAAATGAGGAAGCCGTGCCAATCGAGAGCTGAAAAAAATGCAGCTCAAGGGAATCTAATTTCAAGAGAAGAAAGGGTTGCTTTTTCTCCGGAATTAGCTCTTCGCGGGAAGGCAAAATTCTCTGCAGCTCTGGTCTGTCTCTCTCGATTGATTTTCTGTCTTCCTTTTCCGTTACTTTTTGCCATTTTCGTTGATGATTGAACTCTCAAAGTGGGAATGTAAGCCAATTAGAATAAAAAAGAAAATAAGTTTTTAAAATAATTTCAGGGGAGGACTGTAGCTCTGCAACCCTAATGGACAAGCCGCCACTGATTTGGAGTTGCTTCTTTCAAGGTCAAAAGCCAACTTTTTCTATAATATCAAGTCAATTTCTAGCAAAATTGTCGCCTGGATTTTGTACCATTTCGTCCTTCTTTTGAAAACGCTTAAGTTTAATGTGACAAGAGACAAATAAGGCTATACCAGGACTTCTGATCCAACACATGGCTGCATACATTAATTTTGGGATCACAAAAACCATAGATAATGAATACTTCTATCAAATGCAACATCTCTAAAGAATAGTGTCGAGAAAGCTACTTATAATTAGAAACACGCCATCGTAATATTAAAAAAAAGCATGTTTACTTAAATTTAATTTTGTTTACCACAGTTAATGCTTCACATTTTCTATTACTAATATAATAGCCATGATCTCTCGATAATATTCGGACGTCACCAACAATAAAACTCGAGCCATAGCACTGCGAGACATTAAACAGCATTATTTCATTGTTAAAGAACCTAAATTTCAGTAAATTTAAATTTATGAGAGTAATTGTCGTTCTAATTTCAAATTTAATGGTTGTAAATAGTGAAATAAAATTTTCTATCGATTGATATAAAATTTATATCGCTATGATCAATAGTTCCTGAGAAGTTTTAAATTATATTAATCCTATATTTCAAATTAATTTCCGTTTTTCAATA
>BGPR01008440.1:0-63701 GCA_013235015.1 Araneus ventricosus | reverse complement strand
ATTATTTTAAAAACACATAAAGAAACACTGTTTCAAAGAAACTGTATCTTCCAACACATTTAAAGTTCTATAAATTTTATTCTAATACGAAAATATCAATAAGACTTATTTTAACATACAACTTGCATAAGCCTCAAATGAAGTTTAATAAAGTAGACAACAATAAAGAAAGTTGTGTGTATAATAATAGATCAAGTGAGGCCGATTCCTTAAAAGTGCACTTTATTCTATCATGCTAGAGACAAGACCCAAGAGGGTTGACGCTGCTTTTCTTATCACAGAACATCAGTCTCATTTACAAGATGATGAGTTGTTGGAGGAGCCTGGCGTTCATCCTTATTGCTTGTCGTTGGAGTCAACCCAAGACACCGTGAGACAGGATGGCCACAACCTCTATGTAATACTCCTAACCATAGATACGAGTTAACGGATAGGGTCAGGGAGAGCTCCAAGGAATGTGAGCACCTGATTCCCTTGTCCTATCCGTCCTGAAACGTGCTCTTTTGTGAGCATGCCGAACAAGATTTTCCAATCAGAAAGCAAGCATCCAGAACTTGATGATGCGTCCACGAAAAACACAGGAAACCTGACTGAAAATTATTAAAAGTTAAAAACTAAGCCAGAATCCTCGAACATAAAACCGAAAAACTATCGTCCTAGCGACAGCCTCCTAAACGACTGAGATCATGTCGTTTCTCCAGACACAGCCAAATAATTTCATTTACAAAATTCCACACAGATTTTGAGTTATGGCTTGTCTTAAGCGCTAATCTTCAAGAGCTCACTGTTTGTCCTCTGTCACCTTCGGCGTACAAGCAGGAGACGAATCTGACAGTGCAGTCCCTCATTCGGTTTCAGAGAATGAAACCTTGCACCTGCTCCAGCAAGTTTCGCCGTGCGCTACGGTCTTAAGGGATCAAGTTGGAGATAGCACACTATCAACCCGATAGCTGTTCGACAAAGCATCCATTGACAGCTTTTGAACCCAACTGCTGAAAAACTATCGCAGTTCATTGTACAGGGCTGTGCATCGACTCGATAGATCGCCCGTCAGTTGGAGTGGAGGGTTCCAACCGAATATAGCGTGTAAGATAATAAGCTGCTGCTTGAGTGTATGGAAAAGAGCCTTATATTCAAAATCGCTTAAATATGATCACTGAAGCGAAATGCGGGAGGAGGTGTGCTTTGAATGTGTATCTATCTGGATGGACGGAATTAGATCCAGGAAATAAAAGAAAATTTCCAAAGTTCTTTTTTATTACATTTGAATTATTACTTTTATCTTGACATTATTATTTAATATGCCACCACTTATAATGAATACAATTATATATTTAATATATTAGTGCTTGTATGTTAGCATGACATATAAGTATACCGTAATCCGGGGTTACTTTGAACCAGTGGAGGTAACTTTGCACAATTGTAAAATTTATGCTGAAAATTGAAATAGGGGCCGGAAAATAAAAATAATAATATAATAATAATAGGGGATTAGGGGTACGGAATTGAGATTTTTTCTGGTCTGTTGTCAACACTGACGAATGTATTTCATTCCTTATCATTCTGGAGGATATAGAAGGAGGAAAACAATGAGTCAGCTTTGCAATCAAAATTTCAGAGTTGAAAAATCTGTCTCTGGTGAGGAAAGTGCATTTCTGTGTGAAAGATAATGAATATAGCTTTCATCCTGTTGCTCAGAATACTAATTATACTTGTTAGTTGTTGTGTAATTAATTTTTTTTTTGATTTGGGGTAACTTTGTACCGAAAATGAGGGTTTCTTTGTACCATGGAAATTTATGGTATAAAGTGAGCCCTGTTAGTTTAATTTATTTTTTAACATATTAAGTATTAACCGCTTAACTTGACAGCCCGAGAACACTCGTGCATCGAATTATCGAAATTTTAGTCTTATAAACTAAAATTGAATCATTGATTAGCTTTATAATTTGACACAAAAAATATTTAGGATCCATAAACATCTTAAGTATTCTATGCCTTCTTAGATGAATGAAAACGACAGCCCCTTTCCAAAACAGGAGGGGTCATCTTATTAGATAGCAAAGAAAACTATTCAGTTAAGTGGTTAATTAATAATAAGAAATATATATTTTTTTGCTCCAGTTATTCCCAGTGTGTATAAAAGGGTGTTAGGGGCTCGTAAACATATGGATTACTCTCCAGAAACCCTAGAAGCTAGACCTAATGTCATTTCTACAAGTGGGTGTACTGCTAAAGAAGCAGAAGACGTTTTTGTATCCCAAGCGAATATTTGTTATAAAAGAAAGAAACTTCAATCCCTGGCTTTCTCAAATGAGAAGGAAAAGACCATTGCAACTCGTATAGTCCAGTTCAGTGACTTTGGTTTTCCTGTCAAACCCGCTCACCATAAAATGATAATAAGTGATTATCTAACTAAGAAAGGTGTGGTAATAGATATATTAATAATACACCCAACAATAAACGTATGAAAGGATTTCTGAAACGCCATCGTGGTTTTGACTGGATATATGCAATGGCATATAATTATTTATTATAATCAGGTATTGGAAAATTTATTTTTCCCGTCTATTTCCACACAGGTTTTCAATCAATCTATCTAACAATGCACACAGTGAGTTTGCTATTGATATATACTAAAAAAAATAGTGCAAATAATCCTCACCTATGCGGTAACTTTGCACCAAAATTTCCAAAAATTATATTATTAAATTACCGTATGATCCCAATTTCGATGTGAAACGTTTCTTTAATAATCACTCCACGAAGAAAGAAAAGCCTTTTTCTTAGACATGTAACTCCTATCCGAATTCTTTCTGAAGTCAAATTTCCCACCCGAGGCGCCAATGGAAAAGAAAACAAAGCCTTCGCCAATTTACTTTGGAATGACCTCACAAAGCACTCTTTTCTAAGCACTTCATTACACATGAAATAAACTGGTGGCACATTGCCTATATCTAGAGTTGAGGTGGATGCACAGGGGGAGGGGCGCAGAATTAAGTGCTTTGGCCTAGAGCGTAGAAATCCGGCCTTGTCTAAAGTCATGAAAATCGGTGCAAAGTAACGGTATATATCCCATGAGATATCATTTCAAATTTCCGAGAAAATCGCAACAGAAAATTAGAAACTTCTCTTATTTATTGGATAAATAGATTTTATAAAAAGAATATGAAATTGGGATGCCATCAAATTCAAAATTTTATAAAAAGTCTATTTCTTACTGAACATTTTCAGATACGAAAACCCTTCGCGCTTTTCATGTGAGGATGATTTCACCCAAATAAGGTGGAAGTGATAAATGGAAGGGGAGCTGTTGACATTTCACTTAACAGTCTGTAGAAACATTTTCATTTATTGATGTGCTGTGAACACTAACTAAAAAAATACGCCTCATCGAACGAAAGTGATGGACCCAACAATAACTCCGGAAAAGAGTCCACCTTACTTGCACCCCTTTCCGTCGTCAAATCGACCCAAAATGCTATTCTCGGTCTTTTGAAGCGAACAGCACTTGGGTTGTTTATTCAACGCAGTTTACTGTTCTGACAGGGATTGTCACAGCGATTATTGCAGTTGTGGTGGAATTGGTACGGCACTTCGCTATGCCACGGAGTGTATTTATACAGTGTCTTGGCATATGAGGAAGCCAGCGCCAAACTTCGAACAAGAATGGCTGAAAAGGGTCTCCAATAACCTCGTCTCCAGGCAGAAAATTCGTCGGATTATCAAATTCATTAGCGAAAACAGAGATCTTTTCCGGCTTCCCTAGCCTTCAACTTCCCAGCGAGCTGAACTAAGTAGCTCAATCACCGGACATTCCCCCTTCAAATAAAAGAAAGGTATTTCAACATCTAAAGAAAAGAAGACTATTACGAACTAATAGTGTAAAAGTGAAAATGCCTGTGCTGTACATAGTGTATATATTTTCTTCTTTTTGTTTTTCTTTTTCTTAAATAAAATTCCCGTGTCTTGCCCATCAAACCGTTCAGTGACCTGTCTGGTCACGGGTACGGGGGTAAGGGACGGCGTTCTGTTCCGACAGGGATTGTCGTTTTCCTCGCGTTAACTGTTATGGATATCTTCAAACTGATACACTGAAAACCGCGTTCATTTGAAGCACATTAAATATGCACACGTAAAGAACATGACGGAATATTTTGTGATCTTTCTGTTGGCATTTCGGAATTGATCTTCGGCTTTTGCTGACCAAAATACACATGGCGAACTCGATCATTAGAATTAATTCTACTTTTTCTCAGTTCAATCTAATTGGTGAGTCAATTACTGTTTGATAATTAACTACATCTCACAACAAGTATTTTCCCAAAAATGAAATATTTGTTCCGGCACTGCTTAGTGACACAGCAGCTTGAAACGTTTCAAAATGGAGCATGTTTTTATTAAGCGTAATATCTGTAAGAAAAGTCTTTTGTCATTTAAAGAGTTGCGAAGTGACAAATGAAAAGAATTTTCGTTTGAAGAATCATTTCATTGGAAAGAAGAAAGCAAAGTTTTGTTTTAATTGTACCTCGTTAAACTTTATAATGTGTCAACTATTCTGTTTGCGCAATGTAGTGCTGAAATAAAAACTAGGGGACTGAAATCCGTGGGTTTTGGCCGTTTTAGCTGTTTCTCTTCTTTTTGTGGCTAGAATTTCCATAATATGTCATATATCGACTTTTCCTCCATATTCACCTTGTTCAGACAGTATTCCTTTTATAATGGCAGAAGTCGAAGCTAAAGCTTCTCTTCTGTAAACAGTTAGGTACCCCAAAACTCTTTCGACTCTGAGTTTTTGAACGAAGTCTAACAGATATGTTACGTTTGAATTATTAACATTATGGCACTCGATCATCAATACATACATGAAGAGTTCTGGATCTGGAGGCTGTATTCTATGGAAAAAAGAATAGCGACTGATGTAAAACTCCTTTCGTAGGCAGGTGTTTACTAAGCGTGCGCCAGTCCAGTCTTTCCAGGATTGTTCCAAATTTTCATTGTAAGTCAGATCAACGCTTTTAAATCCCATAAAAATATAAGCTGTATCGTCTTTCAAAGCAGGATCATTTATTGGCCTAGGAGTGTAATGACTCTTGCTTTCTTCGTAGACACCTGAAAAGACATTGGAAATAATTAACACTATAGGACGACATTTACTCAAAGGAAACTGCTTTAAGTAAATCCTATTTACGTAATTAATTTCTGAAACATTTCAATAGGAACTACGCAATGATTCAATAAAATGTGTATTACTTTTGTACCAAGTAATACTTTTTTGCCAAGAAATACATCTTGTTTCATTCATTAGATAAACGCATCTCTTCCAATTGAATCTCTCGTGAGTTTTTAGTGATCCGGAAGCCATGCTCGAACTAAAAAGGAAAACTTATTTCTGCCTACGGGCGCGCGTCATGTGCAGATAGAACTACGGCGACCATTTGAACTGCTGTTGGTTCTTAGTCAAACTATTTCTCAATTTAGACGGAAATATCCTTTATATCTGGAAGTACATTCGATCCTATACTGAATTCCCTAACTATTCTGATAATAATAATTTCATTTCATTTTATCGGGCTGTTTTTGAAAGCAGATTCATTATTTTATCAAGACTGTCGAAGCCACCGAGGTGTTGTATTTTAAGAATCCAAAATTATCGATCACAGAGAGATCATCCACTTTTTTTCTGGTCTCACCCAAACAGAAATTCTCTATTCATATGCATTCATAAAATCATGTGAATATAAAAGAAGAGCTTCTATCATATTCTAATATTTGAAAAAAATAGTGTTGCTGATTAAATATTAGAAATCATGCAGATAAAAGCATATAGTTTGAGGCACAATGTATGAAAATTAGAATACTGTCATTCTAAAAGTATCAAATGAATATTTGATGACAAGAAAAGCAGTTAGCTTTCAAAACGAAAATCTAACCGATTTAGCCTTTATAGATACTTTGAGATATGCCCGCTTTTTTTAACCTTTTGCAACAAACAGTCTACTGTATTGAATTCTAAAACAAGCGATAAGTGCAGCAAGGAAAGCTTTCCCTTTGTATTGGAAATTTTAGTAACACTGCATTTTACTCAGAACCGTTTGAACAACAATTCTAATGTTCAGGAGTATGTATTAGACCCAACCTTCATTGAACGAAGGAGTTTTTTCGATCTATTTACCAACTGATATTCAGAAACGTATGAAAAATGCTCAGTTGCTTCGGAATGACCGCAAGGATCTGCGAACACGCGAAAGTACGTGACTGGAAAAACGCAACTCAGTATCTCTTTTTAGACAGTTGGTTTATTCCTCAGCACAATATCTTTCATGATTAGCTTTTCTGGTTCCAGGGAATTTTGCTTTCTTATTACACGCAATCTGCATCGTTCATACCGAATCCAATATCCGTTTGTAGGTCATTTCTTGTCTTTGCTCGATAGTTGAGATCGTGCGTTTCAGTGTTTGACTTTTTGCTCAAATGTTCCCCATTATCAATTAGAATATCGTCACTGTATAGAAATGTCAAATTTGCCAAAACATTGCATTGATAGGTTAGCTGCATCTGCTCTCCAATTGCTGTACGTGATTGCTGTCACAAAATAGCATACGTCGAAATGTTTTCATTCAAATTTCGTATGTACATACGACATTTGGGTAGAACACCCACGATAGGTTCCTTGACTATGCGAAAAAGAAAATATGGCTATGGAGATAGTCGAAGTAAGCTTCATTGAAGAGATCGCCGGGTTTTGGACTGTTTGACACAGCTCGAAAAAAGTATCCAAATTCCTCCCTATCTTGAATAAAACATCACATGTCATACAGACTTTTATTAAAAAGTTGACGGTTTAAATTTTAAAAAAATCGATAAAAATAAGATGAACTCTATTTAATTTTCAGAGCATTCGAAGAATTCTCAATTTCTACTACCAACAGAACATGGTATCACTATTCTAGTAATGACGGCATTCGTTATTGTAGTTCCTTTGTCTATTATTAGCCCTCGAAAGTGGGAAATGTTTGTTATTTATATGTTACGAATGCGTTCAAATACTTTGATGGCGAAGCAAAATATTATTTTTATTTAACGTTATAAAAGTATGATTCGTCAGCACGCGGAAATCGCGTCCCATGCAGTTGGATTGTGCGCGCATGTGTAGGCACCAATGGTAAAGTGACTAGATGTCCCAGATCAGCAGGGGTCAACTGGAGTTTTGTCCTCCAATATCCAGAGCGTCCTCGTAAGCACTCACTCTGGTGACTTCACATGAATGTAATCCGCATACGAGTAATAAATATGTAATAGTGTAATAATTTATTTTTTGAACCTTAGAATCAAAACATTAAATTGTGTGTTGCAAAAAATAGAAACATTCAGATCAATAGAAACCAGTCAAAACTTCAATGGAATATTACGCATCAATCAACCTGCTTCCTAATTGTATTGCACTTCATTTGCAAATAAAGAATTTTGGGTGCGACTTCTTTGAGGACTTCCAATCGGAATTACCTTGTTTCAGAATGAATTCCTCTCCTAAAGCATTTGCGTTCAGCAGGACGAGGTCCTTCACTTCGCTCCGAGGTTTCGTAAAGCAATGAACCATGGGATAGAAAGCTGAAAGACAAAAATATCGAAGTTCTTCAAATATTGAAGTTTGAAAATTTTAAAGGTTTCGGAATTTTCAATGCTTAGAAGACAATTTTTGCTTATTTTCTCACTGAATTGTGCGCAAATGAAGGTGATGAAGTGCGAGTGGGATTATGCCCGAATTTTACATTGATTTGCCAACTGTTTGGAAACGCTTGAAAGTTCACATGTGAGTTTTTTTTTCAAAGTATTGATCAGTGTGACCACTTATTTATACTTATGAAAAATGTCTTCCTGCAAAGTAATTGATATTTCACATTGCGTAGTTTTAAAAGTTTTTACTAAGAACAAGATTTCCCCCCAAATAGGAAAAACAATAAAAGAGAAAAGCGTCAGGAAGAAAACCATGCTACCTTTGTACTTGTTTCCTTTTCGAAATAAACCTAAATTTCCACGATTTTTATTTCCTGGCACGCGAGACTTTTCCCCGCTTATTTGGACAGTCTCCGAGCTGAAGTAATAAAACCGAAGCTCAGCTAACTTCTGAGGTATTCAAAAGTGGCTTTACTTAAAAAATATTGATGTTATACATTTTGAAGAATATTTACTGAGTTGAGGTGACAGAATTCAAAAATAAATTTTGATGTAAAATTTCGTTGCTTTTATTGATGCTTCCTGACATATGAAGTGCCCTTCAATAAAATTATCTTAAAGCAGGTCAAAAAGAATAGGATGACGCAGAACATTTTTTAAGATTAAAGATTCAAATCTTGTTAGCACGATTCATCTCTGTACAATTTTCGTACATGCACTTATTGATTGTCTGGAATTTTTGACACTTAGGATAAAAATTCATTTTGAAGTATATTTTTTGTGAAGTTTTATTCTGGTTTTGAAAGAAAATTTCTTTCTTTCGAAAAGTGAACCTTTTTAGCCAAAAAAATGAGAAATTCTTCAAAATAATCCTACTCTTCTGTTTTGGATGCCATTTTGTTCTCTTGCTTCTCTAAACGGAACAGCAAGAAAGGAATCTTGATGTAGCTCGTCAGGGCAGGATCAGTATTAGTCCAAAAGATACTGAATATTTAATTATAAAACAAAGAAAGAAAACACTCAATGGATACCTCTTTTTTCAAACGTGTCCAGGAGTTCTCCATGTTCGAAAAATGTATTACTTTGGAAGCCTTTGGCCAGCAAGTACTTCTGAGTGTTGTATGGAAGTTCTTCTTTGACAGCAATGAAGGAAAAGATGGCCGCGCGGTTCGTCAGATCGGACATATTGGAAAGATGTTCACTCACGAAGTGGATGCATCGGAGAAGCTTTTCGTCCTCCACTAGACAACTCATCAAGACAACCTAACAGTAAGAACATCAGCAAAATGGGCCAAATATTGAATGGAATAAACATTTCATACTAATTAGTTTCTGTTATGATGTTTGAGTAACACGTATACGAAAATGATTCATGAAGTGAAAAAGAACATAAAAAGTTCTATGGGACTACAAGATAATTCATAGTTTGTTTGCTTTATAATTTTGGATGAATCCTTAACTTGACAATTATTGCATCACATGTTCCTCAGTATGCAAATTACTTGCAGTGCAGCACCATTTGCATCCTAGTGGGAAGGATGTGCCCTAACTTTTCACTTTCTCGTGGACGAAGTATCAAGGAGAAAGTATTGTAATCTTCAAAAAATTCGAACTCGAGAGTTTGATGAATCTCCACGTTTTAGACCTCCCTGAGTCCGAAAATCACAATTTTGGAATTATGTCTGTCTGTCTCGAACACTATTAGAACTAGAGGTATGAAATTTTATTAGTAAAAACTGCGATTTATAATAACCATATTATTTAAATTTCAATATTAGTTTCAATAATATTATTTGATAATAAAGAGCTTTTTTTTAATTCAGTATATAACCTAATATCTGAATTTCGCGTTCATACAAATTATCAAAAGAATTTAAGTTCGTTTTGCATCTAGGGTGAAGTATCCCTAGGCTTAGGGTAAAGTATCCCTGAGGTTAGGGATTCTTGACCTTTTGCGATTTCATGAAATGTATTTATTTTTTGATTAGATGAGATATCAGTTTAGCATAAGTACATTTATCCTTATTGTGAAAACAAATCTTTTTACGATGATAAAAATTGAAATATCCGAGAAATATGGGAAAAAGTAAAAATAGGGTCAAGTATCCCTAGTTTTCCCTACATGCATTTTCGTGAAAATAACACGAATATTAGGGAAAATATAATGGTTTTCTTAAAAGAACCCAAATTTTTTCGCATTTTTTTTTCTTTTTTGCTTGTAACATGCAGAGTATAAGCAAAATGAACAAAACCAAAAACAAAACAAAACCAACCATCAAAAAATTCAAACAAAATGAGCAAAAACTTACAGAACTCTCGGCAATATGTTTGAGAAGCAATGTATTCAAATTTGAAGCAAATACTTTGAATATTAGAGGAAATATGGGTATTTGCAGTAAATAATATTTTACTGCGGATGTGCGAAACTTAGCACAATTTTTCTTTCATAACTGCAAAGCCAGACATATAGGGCAACTTATATAAAAATTCCAATTAAATACTGTTAAAATTCAGAAAGATATCGGCATTGCAATGAGGTAAATTTCGGTTGCCGTGTAAGAGAAGCTAAGTAATGAGGGATCTTGCACAAATTGATGTTTCCAACTTTAATCTTCGAACAAAAATATTGACTCTTATGAAAGTTGAATAGCCTGAATATTCATGCACACTTATAAATGAAATATATGATTTTAATTGCATTTCGACGATAAATATTCGATAATTTAAGTTTAAAATATCAGTTTGCGCAAGAACCCTTAGCAACATACTTCTGTTAGAGTGCAACCGAAATTCTCCTATCCGCACTGCTGATATTTTCTGAATTTTAATGGTATTGGACTGAAATTTGTATATAAGTAGCCCTATATATCTGGATTTGAAATTCTGGGGAAAAAATTACGCTATGTTTTTCACGTGCGCAGTAAAAAAATATTTGCTAGAATTCCTCAATTTCCTCTAATATTCAAAGTATTTACTTCAAATTTTTATACAATTTTTTTTAAGATATTGTAGAGTATTTTCTGGGTTTTCTATAATCTGGTTGAAAATTCTGATTGTTATAAATAAAAAACATGCGTGAAAATTTGGGGGTTTTAAAAAAAACCTTTATATGTTCTCAAATACTCTTACTTTTTCTACAAAAATTCATGGAAATATTGCGTACATCAAACAAAACCAGAGAAGACAGTTGCAAACCATTATCAGCTTTCTGATAAACGGAGTGAGCCTAGATTTTTTTTTCTTCTTCATCAATTTTTGTTCGGTTCCTTAACTGCCTTTGTGATTGAATCTTCACTGCAAAACATGAGCCTCTTCCTTACATGCTCAAAGATCAAAGAAAATCCATCCAGCTTTTCGGGAGATATTTGAAAAAATGTGCAAATCCTAAAGTGTTCACATTTTTCTGTCGCCCACCTGTTTATGTCCGCAAGAGAAAAATTTTTAATTCTTTTACTTATGAAATGTTGAGAATACTTTAATCTATACCGTTTTTTGGGACATTCCGGTTTTGGGCTGAAATTTTAACTCAGGCATTAATGTGAAGGCAGATAGTGTACTTTTGAAATATAAAAGATTGTTGTTTTTTTCAGATTTCTTAAAAGTCACAATGAAATATCATATAACCCATTGTATCGTAAATCTTCTATAGTGTTTCAAGAAATATGAAATACATAAAAATTATCGAAATTGATTTAATCACGGAATTCTTTTTTGCTTATTATTGCAACAGAATCAGAATATGTTTTACTGCATTTCATTGCGTTTCTCTTAAATTTGCTTCAAATCTTTCAACTCACATGGAAATATCGATATCTATTGATGACCTGATTTTTATTAGATGTATCATAAATGATTTTGTTCCTAAATATGTCAGAATCTTGAACAAAAGAAATATTTCGTAATTTATACTTATTTTTTTATTTTTAAATTGTAGAGATGATTTTCTTCTGATTTTTCTTTTAGCGAATTTATTCAATGTAAAATACCCTCACATTAATTTTCATGTGAATTGCATACTCATTTTGGGAAAGAATTGAAGGAGGTCACACTTCTTGTTTAGGCTAGTTATGCTAGTCCACAACATTAAGTATTTAAACAACCTGATTCCTTTTTATTTCATGAAAAAAAATTAACTCTTCTAGGGCGTGTCACTTGTGCACACGTTTCATTTTCCTACCAACTCAAATGATTCCAAGTGAAAAAAAGCATTCATCTATAGGATTCAGGAGAAAGAATTCAACTTTTTCCCACAATTTGAATCAAATAAAAAATATAATCTAACCAAAAAAATTCTACCAGCTTTTCGCTTTTAAAAATATTGAAATAAGTTGAACAGCATAAAGAAAAGTGACATTCGAAAAGGCATTCATTTTCCGTTTGAGGAAATCCTTCGAGACTGATCGATATCAAAAGTCTAATATTTAGATTTTTGCTTGTCTATTCTAATGGAAACAATCCAAATGATGTTCCCAGGGCATTTGCAGAAAAAGTATTAACGATATTATTATTTTGCTTTCAGCGGCAAATTCAAACATGAGAACGATGAAATTAATGAATACTTCTGAAGATCGACATTTTTTAGGATTATTTTATTGAATAGAATTATTATGGCTTTAACTATTTATGTATTTTTTCTTGGGAATGGAAGAACAAGGGAGGACTTTTCTATAGCGTCAGAATAAGCTAAATAACTTTTAGGTTCTGCTTTTATTAAATAAATTTTATAGTTACGTATAAAAAAATTATTTAAAAAATGCATTGCTACTGACAAATTTTCCAGCCCCATACGTGCACAGGTAAAACTGATTTGATTCAAAATTGATACAGTTATTACATATTTGCTAAGGTAAACATTGCTTAAACTACAGAGATGATTTATACAGTTTAGTAGTTTATGACGCGAACGGTATTAAGCTGTTTCTAGAGAAATCTTATGAATTTGCACAGGTTATGAAGTTCAAACTACAATTGACACGAAATTTCCAGAATAGTAAGCCGAGCTCCAATAATATACGAAAAGAGAGACCAAAAAACGATCAAAGCCTTGCGGCAATTCGAGCAATGGGGAACTTCAGCATTTTTTAAAAACACGTGAAAGCCATCCGTATTTGTAGTAAAAATCATTCTAATTTCAAATATGCAAGTGAAATTTGATATAAAAATTTATTTATTTGAATATTGAGAGCGAAAGATGCACTGACATAGCAGGAATCATGAGGCAATCCGAAACGCACTCTCATTGGCCGAGTAGATTTTGACGTCAAGGGTGCCTTCTTTCGCTACTTTTGTGCCCTGCTTTGAATCAAGGCGTTTGTACCAACTAACATTTTAAAAGTGAAGTTTTTAGCTTTTCTACTATTCAACGTTCAATTTCACAATGGATATTGGTTTTGTACAAGGTAAATCGGATAATTTGCGAAGGATTGATTGGAGGTTTTTATCAGTACATGTGTCTGTAATTATTCAGTTCCGACAAAGAAACTGGACACAGAACGCCGGCTCGTAAATTATCTCATAAGAAAAGTTGTTTTGACCTTCCCTTGAATGCATTTTCAGTAACCGGAACAAAGCTCTATACTATACAGAAAAGGATTTGCCTCAGGAAAACGGATAGGTTTTCGAAACCATCAAGCAGCAATAAATTGCAGAGGGGCCCTCGGGCATTCCGAGAAGACGCTGCGATTTCTGTTGCACAAGAAAGAACGAAAAGATAAGAACCTGATTTTGCATGAAGTATTAAATTTCATATGCCTACAGAAGAAAAAGGAATACATTTATTTCCGAAGTTCCTTTCAAAATAACTTCAGGTACGGCATTTTTTTAAAAACACGCCTGTGCCTTTTAAAAATTAATTTATTTTATATAGTTTTATTTTACTACGCTTTATTTTACTATATAAATTATTTCCTATATAATTTTAAAATACTGGTTTATACTAATTAATATAAAATCTGGTAAAAATAACTTATATAAAGAAATACACTAAAAAATTAAAAGTGATAAAACTGTAACCACTTTCGTAATTTGCAAAAAAAAGAAAAAAATACGAACAAAGTATCTGTAAGTAGTAAGCCTTCTTTACTGCAAAGTAAGCTTTTTTCATTATGTCAGTTAATTTTTGAATTATATTAAAAAAACTATATAAATCTATACTTATATGTGTGTGTGTGTGTGTGTCTGCGATGTCCAGACGAATCTATCGCACTTACAGCTATGAAATTTGGTACACAGGTAGTCATAAGGGTGACTCAATGCATCTCGAAGCCGAAATTTTAAAATTTAATCTAGAAAATTTTTTATTTAATGTTTTGTGTTGTTTTGGTTGATTTTTCGCACTAATTTCTCAATAGCATGGTTTTGAATAATTGTACGAAAAAATAGATAAACCATTGGAAAGAGCACACGATTTCCGTTCTAATGAAGTTAGTTTCGAATTTCTAACGAAATTTACTGAATTTTGGGATTTTTTTAAAAAATAGTCACTTTTCAAAAATAAAATTTTCTGGAATCCTTAAAACTCTTGCATCTGATGTTCTAATAAAGATATAATTTGGAAATATTTCAGCTTATAACTGTAACGGATCTGTCGTATTTAAAACAAGAATGGTTAAAATATCTTTTTTCGTTTTTTTTAATTAATTTTTTCCTGGTAGTTGAACGAAATTTTTCCTCTAACGAAGCTTCCGAACGCGACAGCTCTCCGGAACGTTGCGGGCAATTTCATCGGCTGACGGGCCAGGGTGACGTCATCACTTTCGCGTTCTGCGAGGAGATGATTTATTTACTCGATGACTTTGATTACTATTTTTAAGCGTGTCTTAACTTATTTCTTTTCCTTTCATACTTTGCTTGCGGTGTAATAAATATGACATTGTAATTCTTTAACATTGTTTTGGATTTAACGGTACTCGGTCGAGAGGAAAAAGAGGCGGACCAACTCAATAATATATATATATATATATTTCTGTTTTGATTTCGTTTTTAAAACTTTCATTTATGTAATTGTATGTGGGCTTTTTTTTATTTTGTTGATGTCCCATCCCACGGGCAACGCCGTGCGCGTACTGCTAGTTTATAATAATATTCAAACCAGACCAAATGCGACTGATCTAGGAATTTAAATGCTGCGATCAACAAACTCGAGATGCACGATGAGATAAATTTATCCCACCTTTTCTCAACTATAATAATTGATGAGCAAACTAACTTTTTGAAGACTAATTTTGATTTTAATACATTCATTGAATATAAAAAATTTATTTTGCATCAAAAGTTAATTCTGCGAATTATTTTGTTGAACTACAAACGAAAACGAATTTCATTATCAAAAAAGTCGTGAATTTAAACTAATTTTTAAGATAGTCTCGTTAATTTTCAATAGTACTGGTAATTTTTTAAAAAAATATAAGAACATTAAAATATCCATTGAAAAAATTTATGCTATAAAATAACATGAGCAAGTTTTTTTTTTTTTAAAGATTCTTAAAGAAGGTGGGATCTTCTATATCTTTACCCTTTGAGGGGCAATGGCAAAGAGTAAAGATATAGAAGAAGGGTATAAAGATTAGCAGCAAAAAATAAATTCCATGTAATCAAATGGGAAAAAACTAATTAACTATTTGCTTTAAAATATCTTAATTTTTTTTTGCCTCTAACCTCACCTTATACTTCTTTTAAAAACAAAAAAGATATCGAATTCTGAATTTACTGTGTTTCATGGTTGGTTGAGGTTTAATGGCGCAAGAGCCATTTTTGGATAAACTGCGCCAATTGTGCTTCATGATATACAATTTTAGTAGATATAATATAGATAAGGTATAATAACTCACATCAAAATGATCTCCACAGACATCACGAACGCTGCTTGCTGATGATTCCGGATTTAGCTTCGGATCTCTCTTCATCGCTTTACACCACTTTTTTGTGAATAACATAATTGTTTGACACATTGATAAATAATTTATCGGGTGCCGTTACAGTTGTATTACGACATTTAGGAACAATACAATACTTGTATCTTTTCGACATTATTTTATCTGATGCAATAGTCAGAAAATACAGAAAAACAGAAAATCTCTATAGAGCGCGAACGGGAAGAAAGCGTGTGTCTCCCCTGTCTGGCAACTTTGACGTCAGACCCGTTTCGCGCCAAAATGGATCGTTTTTTCCGCGAATTCTGAGAAGCGAACTTTGATTGCAAATTTTAAAAAAACAAAACTGTCTAGAATTTTTTTTGTAATGTTATTGTTCGTTTCGAAGCATTTTAAATCGATTTAAAAAATAAAAAAACTTCCGAATTCACACCAGCCAATAAGTTCACATTTAAATTTTTCAGAAGGATGCAAACTGACAGTTAAGACATGATATAAGTTGAAAAGGGCACAAATACCATCAAATTCAGAGCATAATTCTCATTAGCAATGAAAATGGATGCACAATAGAAAAAAATGCACAGTCATGGCATGTGTTGAGAAATGACTGAAACACATGTACTAGAAAGAAGGATAATGAGGGAAACGTCGAGCGCCTTCACACATCAGAACAGGAAAACTCCACAGGATCCAAAACATTATGCAAAGATCTCGATCTCTTTAAATGCGATAAAATTCTCATCATGAGTAATTGGATACTTGTCAATAGAACTTCATGATGTCCGATTGTGTAGCTATGTTTCAATTTAATTTTAAGATGAAAATTTAGCATCAGGCCGTTTTCTTTATTATTATTTATGAAATTTTAATTCATGTTTTCTTCAACTATTCGATTCATCTTATAAGTTTTCCTAAACTATGCTGCATAATAATTCTGAAAACCGCTCCAATGTTTTTCGGGAAGGGTTGAATTAAAGATTCCTTTCCCTATTTTTTTCTCTTAAAAGCCCAAATCAAAGAAAGTTCACCGACTGATTGCTAGAAAAACCGTTATTTTCATTCATAGTAATAAAATAAACAGAATATTCCGGCTTTACAAATGCATGACCGAAGTAGCATCTGTCTATATTCCCAAAGAAGTAAAAACATTTCAATGAATAATCTTCGATAATTACGGCCTCCCTCTCCATACGCAAAATCGTTCAACTCAAAAGAAATCCATGTCACTCTCGGAAATTTAATATACTGACGGGAAAAAAATCCCAACACCAAGATAGAGTTGTGCTAGATAAACGAAATTTGATAGGCATATGTTTATACATCTGAAAGATGACGTCTATTCAAATTTCGCGCTAGGCGCATAAGTGTGGCGCTAGTAGCGCCACTATGAACATGCAAATCAGGTTTGCTTTAAATACGCACTGTAAAGTTCGTGAGCGTTATTTATCGTTGAGATTTGACGTAGTGAGTTGATATTAGTCAAGAATGCCTTTAAAAGGACGAAGAAGCCACTATCAACAGCTCACTGAGTTTGAACGAGGCCGTGTAGTAGGGCTACGAGAAGGTGGATTTTCTTTCCGCGATATTGCAGAAAGACTTGGCAGGAAAGTATCCACTGTGCATGATTGTTGACAGTTGTGTTCAAGGGAAGGTACTGCTTCAAGAAGACCGGGTTTCGGGCGGCCACGTGGCACTACTGAAAGGGAAGACCACTGTGTTCGGCGTATGGCTGTGGCGCATCGTACTGCGTCTGCGGCAGAAATTCGAGCTGCAGTTGGCACCACAGTGGCACAACGAACAGCTAGAAATCGGTTACTTCAAGGACAGCTCCGAGCCAGACGCCCTGTATCGTGCATTCTCCTGACTCCAAACCACTGCCGTTCGCGACGTGAGTGGTGTCAAGCTAGAGCTCATTGCAGGACGGAGCGAAGATCTGTTGTGTTTTCTGATGAAAGTCGGTTCTGCATTGGTGCCAATGATGGCCGTGTGTTGGTTTAAAGGAGGTCAGGTGAGCGCCTGCAACCAACCTGTCTGCGGCCTAGATACACTGGACCTACACCTGGAGTTATGGTCTGGGGAGCAATTTCCTCTGACAGCAGGAACACTCTCGTGGTTATCCCACGCACCCTGACTGCAAATTTGTTCGTCAGTCTGGTGATTCAACCTGTTGTGCTGTCATTCATGAACAGCATTCAAGGGTGTGTTTTCTAACAGGATAACGCTCGCTCTCATACGGCTGTTGTAACTCAACATGCTCTACGGAGTGTCGACATGTTGCCTTGGCCTGCTAGATCACCAGATCTTTCTCCCATCGAGCACGTATGGGATATCATTTGACGACAGCTCCAGCGTCATCCACAATCAGTATTAACCGTCCCTGTACTTACCGACCAAGTGCAACAGGCATGGAACTCCATCCCACAAACTGACATCCGGCACCTACACGACACAATGCACGCACGTTTGCATGCTTGCATTTCAAATTCTGGCGGTTACACCTGTTATTAATGTACCAGCATTTCACGTTTGAGATGACTCTTGTCGCGCTTACATTAACCTGTGATCTTGAAACTTTAATCAATTTAATATGTTACCTAGACAAATGTATTGCCGAAATTTCATTACTCTACAATAATTTTTTCTTGGTGTTGGGATTTCTTTTTTCGTCAGTGTATATTGACACGGGAATGTTCAATGAAGAGACTTGCAGAAAATAGAGATTTTCTTACGAGTTTGGATGCCAATGAAGCTTTTTTTCAATTGAGTTGAAACTCATTTTTTCTGTTTCTTTTAATATGCTGACTGTCGCCATGGAATTATGGCACCTTCATCATGTTCAGGAAAAATTCAGTTCAGCATTTCTTTTTGG
Source organism: Araneus ventricosus (assembly GCA_013235015.1). Taxonomy (NCBI): domain Eukaryota; kingdom Metazoa; phylum Arthropoda; class Arachnida; order Araneae; family Araneidae; genus Araneus; species Araneus ventricosus. The sequence goes on along the minus strand of BGPR01008440.1, from coordinate 45,282 downwards.
GGGTGTCAAATTATTAACTAGCATACTTTCGATCTGGAATGCAATTATTTGGACTCGCTTGCATCCTTCACACCTCGTCAGTGATCATTAGAAAACATGCGTGATCAATTCTATTCTTTTCAAAGCATACACGCATATTTTTTGAAGCAGGAAAAAATAAGCAATTCATAAATCTTAGCACGTGACTTACTTAGTAATAAATCTGACACACGTGCGTTTTATACATTTCATTCAGATTTGAGAGAGTCATTGACCGAGCACTGTTTCAATTCTACCGTTCAGCATTTCTTCTGTCTGTAAATTTGTTTGTTACGTAGACACGACCTGACTGTTATTCTATTTTTTCGAATTTGGAATGAAAGTTTTTCGAGGTCATAAAAAACGACGAATATGTATAAATTATTTTGATAGCGTTTCAAAATATTGGCCTTTTGAATGGTTTCAATGTTTAGGCGAGTCTGTAGCGAGTTTTACACCATTAGAATGCTTGAATCATTTTAGGAAAGGCGAGACATTCATTTGTAATTTTGTTAATATTGATAAAAGCTGACTTTTAATTGTAATCTTGATATTACTGATGAAAAAAGATAAATAATTCTCATTAAAAAAGAGAGATAAGATCATGGTTCCATGTTGAGAATTGCTTTTTTCTGTTTAGTTCCATTTGATCTTGTTTTCACCTTTTCTTTTCTTTCATTTCTAGCTAAACGGTTCGTGTTATAAAATGTTGAAGTCTACCTCCATCCTCGAGCGTAAAATTCCCCACAACTTTGTTTCAGCGCATTTTTGATGTTTTATCTTTATCAATAAGTTAAGGTATTTGTTTTGTAAATACAGGGCGTAAAATTTCTGCATAATGTAGGCGTTCAAAATTGTGCATAGTTTGGTTTAAGGTTGTAAATATAGCTATGTAAGATGCATGGGGGCAAAGTAGGTTTGGCACCTCGAGAGACAAATTATGATGTCCCTGAAACAACGTTGTTTTCGAAATGAATGACAACATAAGACAAACCTTTAAGGACTGGTGTGGGGGGAGGGGAACGCGAGGTTCACAGAACTATTAATAACAGCCAGCGGGAGTGGTCTCCCCTAAACTTTATCTAAGTGAAGATTCGTCAAAGTTTCGAGTTCGAATTTTTTGACGATTACAGTACTTTCTCTTTGTATACTTCGTATACGAGAAAGTAAAAAGAAGGAATCGGGTATAACTGAAACATTAATGAGCGTAGAGGGAAAAATATTTATCATGCACAGTGTACCCACTAAATCCCCTCCCCATTCACTATCTCTGAGCTAGCTTTTCTTGCTTCCTCTTACTCTTGGGATCGTACGCTAATATCTCTTTGATGGCCTCGATGTTACTATCCTCTGTTTGGGAGGGGGGGTTAAGAAATAATTTTTGCATGCTTTTATGTAACCATGATATGTGCGATATTTGTTTCTCAGTGGAATTTTGCAAAGCTTCTAGCTTTTTTAATGTGACTCTCAGCCACAGCTGCCCACATAGGGGATGCATAATGGACGCAGTAGGAATTGGTATTTGTAATTTAGTAGCAGGAGTGTAGTGGGGCCGGAACGGTGTTGCAGCACTGCTTTTTTACGAGGAAAAATTTCTACGTTTGCTTTGAATCCTTGACGGGTTACCCACCAACCGACATTAAAATCATAGGAAAGGACAGAATATGGCATCAACTGCAAGGTATTAACATTTAGAAAAAATGGGAATCTCTATCATCTGTGAATATGAGACAGAAGTGAGTTCATAAAAAATCCTCTAAATACTTTGGAGAACTTGAAACAAATTGTATTGGATCTTAACTTCAAAGATTAAGGATAGAGTTGACTTGTTGTTTTGCAAAATGGAAATGAAAAGGAATATGAAGTGTGGAAATTAAACAATGAAGCAGCAGTATTTGCCACTAAAATCAACAAAGAAATTAATTATTGCAAAAGAAGGCAAATAGCTAAAGCCAATATTATTTCAGATTCAAGATCAGCTGTGGTTCTAATAGAGCCATTAGTAGAAAATAAGAAATTTATTCTGGAAATTAAAAATAATTTACAAGATATTAATATTGTTAAATTAAAAATAATTTAAAGATATTAACAATGTTCTGCTTCTGTGGACTAAGACCCATGCTGGTAATAGAAGAAATGAGAGAGCCGATTATTTTGCTAAGATAGCTATTGAAAAGGAAGAAATTGATTTTTATTTTTGAGACCTAACTACAGAGTAACAGGAAACGAGAAAAACATTATGAAACCTGGCAAACATAGTGGGATTATTCAAGTAAAGGTATACAAGTTGAAAAGTTTATATGAAAATGTTGATGAAAAAAGAGTTTGGGCGATTTTTGCTTAAATCAGATTATCACAGGTGCGTTACTTAGAAGACGAAGGTACTGTGGAGTATACTATCCTTAAATGTGAAAAATGGCTACAAATCAGAAACATTTACTTTAAAAGAAACAGTAGCTTCTTAAAAGAACTTTTACAGATAATCAATCAAGAGAAGAAATTGATCGTTATAAATATTCTAGCTCTGAAGATGGAAAATGTGAACTTGAACAGAAACTTGAATAAGAAAAAAAAAGCTAGAAAAAGACTTATAAAAACTTTTTTTAAAATCTTTAAAAATGTATCTAAATTCAAAAAATAAATTTTGCTGATAATTTTCACTCGTAATTTTCTAAATTTGCATAATTTCAAATATGTATAATTTTCACTCGTAATTTTCTAAATTTGCATAATTTCAAATATGTATATTGCTTTGTATTTACCACTACATATTAGTGAATAACCAAATTTATTGCTCTTCTTTTGGAAAAATGTGATAAATTGGCATGCAATTTTTACGTGTGAAACTATTTGGCCACATTTTATCTTCTTTCTTTCTTTTTATTATCTTTGTTCTGGAATAACCAAAGTTATTCACGATGCATATATTCATTTCTTATATTACTATATACGGTAGTATTTTTGCTGCGTTTTTAAAATTTTATTCTGAGTACTGGTACCTGTATTCTAACTGCAACTGTTTCTGCATGTTTTATGATTCTGTTATACTGAGCTGTGTTATTTTCTAGTTTCCCATTTTCTCTTTCCCTTTCTTTTTTCAATTCCTACTATTAGTTCACACTCTCCCTATATATATTTATATATATATATCTTGTTCAAATTTTGCAATCGATTTTAAACTAACTTCCCGATGAGCTGGAGACTTGAAACTTTAAACATAGCTCAGAACTAGATGACAATGCAATATTAATTCGCTTTCTTGTCTGTCATTTCATATTTTGCATGACGCATGCGCAGTACGTTTTTCATTATATCTCGAAAACTATTAACATTACAGATTTAGCGACTTGGTGACAAATTTGGCGACCATTTTGGCGACTTGGCGGCAAAGTTGGTGACTTTGGCGACAAAGGGAATTTTCAAGATTCAATCGTTAATAAAATACTTTTTATTCATCCACTCAAGTTAGAATACATTTTTTTAAACTTGTAGTGGATGACACTTGATGTTCATACAGTAATTTCAAATATTAATTCATTAATTAAATTTAATTAATTTTAGTTTTATATGGGGGAAAAAATTTCTAAATTAAAATTTTTCTTTGTTGACCTAAGTAGGAATTGACTTTAAAAATTTTTTTATATTACTTGTTATTATTATAATTTTGATTTTTTTTTCAATGCTGTTTTGTTTGTAACTTGCACAGGAGAGTGAATATTGATTGTTAACTTGAGTACTTCCCTAACTAAGATTGTTTAATTTTAGGATCTATTTTATGAAGCAGCGTACCCTGAGTTAGTAACTACCATTTTCATTCGGTTCAATAGAAGTGATCTGTATGAGGAGTTGGTTCTATGCTGAGGTTTGATGCACGGCCTGCGCCCACCGATTCGACGCCTTCTGTAGTTTCGACTGTGCTGGCGTTCTTCGGAACTGCTAGTGATCGACATTTGGATGTACAGGACAAATTAACAGTTGTTATATTATATAGAATATTATGGATTATATTTCTTAACCTAAATATATTGTTTTAATAGGAAATTTACTGATAATCTGTTCGACGATTTCGTCTTTTCAGGGGCTCTTGGCGTTTTATGAGCTTATCTATGGACTTCAGATAACGATCAGGTTTCGATCCTTGTTCTGACCTTTTAAAAATTGCGTCTTTGCATTTTTCTCTCTATACGAGAAATACAGTTGGGGTGTGGCGTTATTTTGGAACTGTTTTACCTGGCTGTTTGCTATTGCTTCGTCTTTTTCTTTATCGGTATAGGCCAGGGGTCGGAAACCTATTGAAACGGAAGAGCCAAAAGTTACAATTTACAAAATTTATCTGTTTTTAAAGAGCCACTAATAATTTTCGTTTCAATATTATAGTATTTCCTTATATGTATTTGATTTTTGATTTAAAATAAGTGGCTTTAAATACGGAATAATATTTATTCATATGAAAAAACAAATATAGATAATTACATCAATGGGAGCATTGGCTTTGAGTGTCTTTTGAAAGTTTGATTAAATCTGGCTTATAAACTGTTGTTTTAAGTTTCAAGCACGACTCTAGATTTTTATTTGTTAGTTGACTTCTAATTGTACTTTTTATTATATTCATGCAAGAGAACGCTTGCTGGCACGAATATGTCAACCCGAAGATCGTCAGCATTCCATATGCCAACTTCTTCACCTCACTGTAGCATTCTGGAAGACTATTCCATGCGCCGAAAATGAGGGCCTCAACTCGCGGAATTTCTTTTAGAGCTGTCCACTTGTGCTGCGCGATGTGCATGCATTTCTAGACCTCCAACTCTTCCAACTTGCTCTTGAGTTCTGTGAACTTGCCACTCCAAAAGTCTTTGGTTTTCAAATCCAGCAATTCCATTTGAAGCGATCCAGCATCAATTCCAAATGTCTCAATGTGATCTCATTTGTATTTGTGTTGAGAGGATTTACTATGAACGCGAGAGTACTTTTGTCTGTTTTGAATTGCTCGAATCTCACAGAGAATCCATCCTTCATATTTTTTAAAGCTATGCTGAAGTAATTCGCTTCAATAGTTGCATTGGTCTCATTGCGATATTGTTTCAGATTTTTAAAATGAAGTAATTTACCGCTCTCCATGTCTTCAACAAAAAGAAATAATTTTTTTTTCGAAACAAACTACTTCTTAAGCAAGGCGTAGGCTGGGTTGCCCTTTCCTTGCAGTTTTAGATTTAGTTTCATTATGGTATCTACCATGAAGTTGAATTTTTGCAGACATTTGTCTTCTTCCAATTCGGGATAGTCAATGCTTTTTTCATTGAGGAATGTTTTTATTTCACTCAAGCACAAAGCAAAACGTTGCAATACGTTACCTCTGGAAAGCCATAGCACTTTATTGTGCAGAAGTAGGTCAGAAAACTGGCTATCTGTTTCTTCAAGGAAATCTTTAAACTGGCGATGGTAAATTGCTTTTGCCAAGATGCCTTAATACCAATAATCTTAATTACCAAGTTCATGTCCTCAACTACTTTGGCAGGAAATGTTTGGGCACAAAGCGCTTCTTGATGAATTATGCTGTGAAACGTTAGAATTTCCTAGTTTATTTTTTTCTGAAGAATTGATGTTACCCCTCTATGTATTCCTGTCATACTTCTGGCTCAATCAGTTGCTAGAGAAACGATTTTATTTATATCGATTCCATTGTCTTCCAAGCATTTTTGCACAGCATTTGCTAAATCTTCTCTACGAGTTTGCCCTGAGAGCGGTAGCAATCCCAGCAGTTCTTCTTTTGGACCTTGTGACGACATATACCTGACGAAAAGGGTAATTTATGCCGTGTCTTTTATGTCGCAAGACTCATCTATAGCAAGTGATAAGGCAGAAGCCAGTTGAATGTCTTCCACTTGCATATGTGTTACATTTGAAGACGTTTTAGCAATTCTATCTTGTACTGTTTTAGCAAATAATGGTAAATCTTTGATTTTTTTCATGATTTCTGCTTTGTTTTTAAAATCACGAAACAGTTCTTCAGATGCACGTATAAAACAATCTTTGACGTACTCACCATCTGTGAATGGTTTTCCTCTTTATGCAATTTCTAATGATACTGCAAAGTTTGCCAGATTTACATTATTGGAAGATTGCGCCCAGTTACTTAGCATGAAAATTGACTTTTTTTTTAGCTCTTCAACAGCTTTTTTTTGTGCGTCAACGGTTGGATATTTACCAGCAAATTAGGTATGTTTTGTAGTGAAGTGTCTCTCCAAATTTGACTTCTTATTGTGTGCGAGTTTTTCGTGGCAAATGAGACAAGTCGGAAGGCCATCTGTGTTGCATATGAATGCAAATGACTCCGTCCAATCCTGATTGAATTCCCGGTTTTCTTCTTCAGTTCTTCTCTTTTTTATCAGATACCATGTGGGCGGCGGAGCTGAAAAAATGATTTTTTTTTTAAATTTTACTTAGCTATCTAAAACGGCAAACGATTTATTTACCATTATTACTTCGTTAACACGATCCTCAGATATGTAATCCAATTCTGTTACTGATTTTATTATATTATACGCGTACATACTTTTGAGAAGATAATTCGCTTCTAAATCGTATTCTTCTTGAAACAACAAGCGAATAGACACGCAAAAACCGCAAGCGATTAAATTAACACACATGCAACGTAACGTCGACCGCGCTATCCGAGGATGACTGACTGACAACACGTCTAGAGTCTAGACGTGTTGTCAGTCTCTAGACGATGGCTGTTTGGGTGAGGCGGAAATGGAATGCAATTGGCTGAAAGATAAACATGGTCACGGAGTGTCATCTCTAAGAGCAAAAGAATAATTCAAATTTATCTCATTACTATCATGTTAAGCGTAGCGGTTTGTAATTAACGATTATGAAAATAGAAGCTATTGAGAAATTAGGTACTTAAAAATAAATTTTCTTATTTTTTAAGGGTTTTGATAGTAAATTATTAATTTTTTCGTATGGAACTGGAGAGCCGCAACTTTACATCAAAAGAGCCACATGCGGCTCACGAGCCGCAGGTTGCCGACCCCTGGTATAGGCCATTAGTCGCACTGACTGAGGACTGCCTAAAGTTTTATTTCCGTATGTTTTGACGAGTCGCCAATATGAGTCCTCAGTAAGACACAATCTTGTAACTTGGAACTTGAGAAGGTTATGATCCTTATTGACTAGATTTTTATCCTGGGGCATCGAATTCTCTGCCATTTCTTTCTCAGTCTCTTTCTGGCACTGATTTGTAACCTGGTTTCTTTTGAAACCTCCTGGTGGTTGTTTAGATATTTCCATTTATTACACAGTTATTATTCGGCACAGTTCGGCAGCGAATACCTCTACCTTTTCGTCAATATCCTTGCTACGTTTTGTGTTAAAATTTGTTTCCTCGCTGCTTATCTGTTGCTGGAACATTTTTCAGTTTGGTATGAATTGTTTCAGGATTTCTGCTGCCGTCCCGGTACCTAATCAGAATTTCACTGGCAGATATTCTCTAGGTAACTCCATTAGTATACTTGCATTATATCAAGTGGGTTGTTTTTCGCTAGGTCCAAGTCTATAAAAGTAGGACAGCTGAAAGTGTGTCGGGTGTCCTGGTGCGAGATTTATCAGCCGTGTGGCTAATTTGCAGCTTCTGACACAATTCCATGCCCTATGTTTCCCACTGATGTCTCCTGTGAAGAATACTTCCAAACTATATCAGTAGAGGGGCTCAAGAGCAAACATTTCCTAGGGGGGGTGTATACAGAAATAAAACGAATTGGGGAAAAAGGGATAGGCTACAACTGTGGTCACTTCGTTGTATCTGAGACGGGAGATCGGATTGAGCTTTTGATCAAAACCGCGGTGCCTCTGCGGGCCTATCTACTAGTGTTGATTGAAAAACTTAATTGGGAACAGAGATTCTCCATGTGGCACATAAATGCATCTCTTGTATTAGCATGGAGTCATGTTTACAAAACACCAAATCAGTAAGGCAGCAGTTATTGTGTTTAGAACGAAAATCATTTATCTATATATACAGGGTTCCCACTTATATCCGTTACACCCCCCCTTAACTTCTAAACGGTGACAGCTTAGGCCATAAAGTTGGCGTCTAGGTATAGAAAAAAGGCTATGCGCTACTCGATGAGACAATTTACAATGCCATCTATCGGCAAATTTTGGAATTAGTGGTCCTATCTCGAAAACGTGAAAAAAGTCAATTACAAAATTCTAGAGCGTCTTCGATTTAGCACAAAAAGACAACTTGAGTACAATAATTCTAAGAACAAAACGTGTAAAATGCGTATTTGTTTGCTCGCATTTTCGGAAATTTTGACGTCATATGACACGAATAGAAGGAGAAAATGTTATTTTTCGGGCAAAAAATGACCCCATTATACTTTTTCTTGTGGAAATAACTCAAAGAGCAGGTGTATGGACCTTTCTGCCAACATTGCAGGACGATTACTGTTGCTTGTGTTTGCGCACCAACTATATGCTAAAACGTGTGCAAAGTGAAATTTAAACAAGGACTCAAATCTACATTGTAGATGGCGGAGAGCACTTTGAACACCGAAAATAAAGGTATATTGTGATAACCAATTGTTTTTTCTCGTTTTAACCCGTTTAGAGACGTCACAGTTTCGGAAATCGTGAACAAACAAATGTGCACTTTAAACGTTTATTCCTTCGTATTAATGTGTACAAGGCATCTTTTTGTACTAAATTGAAGACGCTCTGCAATTTTGGAATTGACCTTTTTCCCATATCTTGTACTGTTTTCGCGATAGGACAGCTAATTCCAAAATTTCCCGATAGATGGCGTTGTAAATTGTCTCGGAGAGTAGCGCATAACCTTTTTACTATACCTGGACACCAACTTTATGGCCTAAGCTGTCACCGTTTAGAAGTTAAGGGAGGTGTAACGGATATAAGTGGTTACTCTATATGAAAGAGAAACGCACTCACAGACTCATCACGAAATCGCCCAAACTACTAGGACTAGAAACTTGAAATTTGGCAGGTGGTTGCTTCGTGAGTAGTAGGTGCTCACTAAGAAAAATTTTTCAAAATTTTAATTAATTTAAAATTACCCTAAATTTGAACGTTTTTCCGCAAAAGCTTCGGAGCATATTATTGTACAAACATCATTTTTTTACATCATCTTAAAGTTAAAAAAAAACTAGCATTTTAATGACACCAATTTCATTTCAAGCGACATTCTGTTTCATTTGAATGAATTTTTGAAAATGTTTTCAAGCACAATTTCTAATAATGTTTTTTTTTTTTTTTTTTTTTTGCAGCGTGCGCGGCAGAGATACTTCACCGATCTTAAAAACATTGTTAACTGAGAAGAGATGATGGCGCTATGAAAGTTCTTGCTGTCGATATTTTTATAAACCTTTCGTAAATTATTTGTAAATCGGTGTGCTGTCTTTATATAGATTTATACTAGCTGTACCCGTATGGCATTGCACTTGATATGGTGTATGTCAACGAAATGAAAAAATAATAGTTATGAAAGTAAAACAAAAAATATTAGTGATTTGGCAAGTCCATTTTTCTTCGCCACGATGATGTCGTGCTCGGATAAAAATCGAAACAAATAACTGAAAATGAAGATAAGTTCAAAAGAGACAATTCGAAAGTTTGCTGCTAATGATGTTATTATAATTCAAACTGTGTAAAAATAATTTTCATGATTCTTGGAACGGCCCGCCTCTTAACACTTTAGGCCCGTACGATCGTGCGGGTTACTTCTACAAGAAGGTGAATCCCTCCAGCCCGAAAAATGATTTCATTAAAGATTGCACTGGATGGAGGGGAAATCGAAAGATTGAATCGATTCGAATTCAAGAGTGTATTAAGGAAAGGTTTCATCCCATATTTATTGTAGTTAATGTTTTTTTAAAAAAAAGATTTGAAGCGACTCCTTTTATCCAAAAAATTCCAATGCCTTTTCGGTAAAATCTGTCAAATGTCTTTTCATGAATTTCGCTCACTTTAGGGTGTTTTCATAAGATATTCAAAACAAAAATCTTTTACTATCATTAAAATTCTATTTTAAAACGATTTTTTTCTTATTAAAAGAATTCTAAAATAAAATAAAATGATAGGTTCACAGAACAAGCGAAATAAATCTTGGTACGTGAGAAAGAAAATCTTTCAAGTATATAATTATACTACAAGCGTTGTTTGATTCAACTGAAAATTAAGGATAAATAATAAAGAAATAAAATTTTACATTTTCAAATACATTAACGAAGTAAAATATTTGTGTTCTTTTGTTTGTAAAATGGGCATACTTTGGAAAAAACCATTGCATTTCTTCTTTTTGTCAATTATCAGGATCACTGCAGAGTGATGGGAAAAAAATACTTTTAAAATGTATCAGGCGCTTTCAATTCTTCTGATTCAACTAATTTTGCTGAATTAATGAATTTTACAATAAGCTTTGAAAGAATAAAATTGTATGATTTTATTTATGAATGTGGTAAATATCCGTTTCACTTTGCCTAAAAGTTGACCGTTTTTACCCAGAGCAGGGGGCGGTTTTTGATTTGTTTACCAAAAGATGTCTCTAATAAACGTGTGAATCAAAGCAATCGATTTTATCTTTCAATTGCATTTAGTTTGATTGATGAAAGTGTAAAATGAGCAAAATAAAAATCGGTTAAAATTTATTATAGTTTTCATTATTATCTTTTCACCGCATGAAATTAAAATAAAGGGACGTCAATGAATATGAGATATTTTAAGTCTTCTCTTCCCCTTTCTCGGTTGTTTAGAGCCAATTGAAAGTTATTCCAGGTCAGAAGTACTGTGCTATGAAACTGTCAAAGATTTGTCAGCATACCCTAGCTATTCCTTATCATAATAATTATGATATGCTATAGATTAGCAGTTGATCCTAATTGCTGAAATGCAACTCATTCGATTGTTTGTTCTTTAACTATTTGGAATATACTTTAATTATCAAACCAATGACGTGCTATTTCTTATTAACTAAAGAGGGAAACAGTCAGAAAAAGAAAGAACTCTGAAAACAGCACTCACATGATTCCCGGAGTCAGCCACCCGCGTTGTTCCCAGTCGATCGGCGTTCGAAGTTTGCCCCGGCAACGCTGTTTGGATTCTTTGTTGACGCTCTCGTGAACCCATCGGCGACGGATCTCGAGCGAGTAGCTTCGAAAAGGACGAATCAAATGCACGCATTGCAGTTCTCTTTGTTTTCTCAGTCAACACGAAATCGTTATGAGGCAGACGCTTTAGAAGGGGAAATATATAATTGCACTTCAATTTGGATAGTATGCACTTGGTACATGGAACTATAATTCAGATACTTTGCACTATAATTCGAATAATTTACACTATAATTCGAATTCTTTGCGCTATAATTCGGATACAATGCACTATATTTAGAATACTTTGTACTATAATTCGGCTACTTTTCACTATAATTAGAATACTTTTCACTATAATTCGAATACTTTTCACTATAATTCGAATACTTCGCACTATAATTCGAATTCTTTGCACTATAATTCGAATGCTTTGCACTCAAAATCCAAATTTCAATTTATTTGTTATGAGTGCAAATTATTTTTATCAAAGTGAATTTGATCCAAATTAAAGTGCAAATAATTCCCACCCCTTTAGAAGAATTGCTTCAGGAAAATTTCTGCACACTTTCTCCCTCATTTAAAAGTGTTATCCTGTGAAATCGATCACTAGAGTAGGGGGTGTTTGAAAATCTTGGCCGAATTTGTTGATGGGCCGCCCAGCTCCAAAGGGGTTGGAAATGATGTGGGATTGAAATGCTTATTTCCTCCCGTACTGTTGAAGAGAGAAAGATTATTCAAATGAGGCGACTAACTGCCGCATCGTAATGAACAACTCTTGAACTAAAATATTTTGGATAGCTACCACCCCTTAGAAGTTAAGACACCAACTCGTAGATAAGAATGTCACAAAATGTGTTTTTGCTTTCCTGAATTCGGCCAAGGCACGAGATCACGGTGGCATCGGGGCAGAGTTCTGGTTTCGAAACCGGAGGGTAACGGGCTCGATCCCCACGTCTGAGGGTTAAGTGTCCGCCCGTTGGTGTGGTGGGGAAACTTGGAGAGGGGATAAAATAACCAGCTTTAAAATATGAATCAGTTTTTGCTGGGTTCAAATCATAGGAAAATGATTGACTTTCTCACCAAACATGGAATCGGTATTGAGTCGATTCCTTATAGGAATACTGCCTATTGCAATGGTTTTCACGACACCGGGAAAATGCCCGCACACTTTTTCATTCTCCCGCTGGTGTGCTGTCATCTGGTCGGGCTTCCTCCCCTCGTTTCAACTTTTGACATAATATGTTGCGGTCAACGCGATGAATCGGTCATTATTCATACGAATCGGATTATTTACTTTAACCGTAACATATTGTAACGAAATTTCTTTGTGGGTGTACGTGAATGCAATCCAATAAGCAGGATTAAAAAAATAAAGTTCTTTATTTTACAAATATTCCCAAGCAAAGAAACGTAGCACAAGTATTAACACAGCACAAGTAAAAATTCACAACAGAGACTACCAATAAATCTCAACACAGCGCTCAAAGGTTTCTTGTTAGCTCACTAGCTTGCTTGCTGGTCAAATTCCAACTGACTCTTCTTGGCTTGAGAGCTTGCCTTTATATTTTTCAACAGGAAGTGACTTCATTACGTAGGAAGTGACGTAATCTCCAGAAACTTCATGAAACCAGTAGAAATAGGTGGAAAGTTTGAGGTCCTTCTAGAAAATTCCCTTTGTCGCCAAAGTCGCCAAGTCTAGCATCTCAGGGAAACGACTTTATAGCTTTGTAAAAATATATACTTAGTTCATCTTATCTTGTCAACTCGAGTCACTTTGATTCGATTTGAAACGGCGAGGGATATGTCGCAAGGAGGGTGAAAATCTGTTCATAGATGGGCCATCTAGCTCAGTGAGAGTGAGAAGGGTTTGAAATTTTCACTTCCCCATAACTCCCCTACGGCTCAAGATGTTAATTCAAATTAGGCAAATTATCGCCTCACCATTCGATTTCTTTTGAATCTAAGCTTGTGATACGTTGTTGGAAAACTCTATCAGTTGTATTTTCTTCCATCCTCTCTCAGCCTCGTATCTTAGCAAATTAGAGAAGGAAATTTCTTTCCTCCGGACAAAATTAATCTACCTTCGCATTCCGGAATAATTTTCATTTCAGACGATCGGGGAAATCGAGATGATGATGCTCTATTGAAACTGAAATTCAATAAGGCTTTGATGGAAACAAATGTTTCTTGAAATCCAGTGAAAGCATTCGATTTTCAAAAATGCCGCCATGAAGATTTCCAGAAAAATATCCCATTCAGTAACCAATGAAGCTGTAATAAACAAATTACATAGAATTCATTTTCTTCTTACAAAATCACTAAGAGATATTTTAGTTAAAAATAATCAATTGAATGGCAGATTTGAACTGCTATACATTGAAGATATTTTGTTCCAAAGTTTCGCATCAAAAGAAGCATTCCAACCTTTCAGATAGTACAGCGGTTCCCAACCATTTCCCCTTGATTAATCTTCTTATTCTGGAGTATCCTTTGCTGCCATATCACATTTTTGAAAGCAAACTGTGAAGGAGAATCACTCGTAACTGCAATCAATTTTTCTTTGACAGAAACGTATAATTTTTTACACTTCTTGTAATAAAACAGTTCGTTGAATGGATTCAAAATCCACTTATCTGCTTTTTTGCGCTTCGAAAAATACTAAACGACAAACTGCCTCTTTAAGTTTAATATTATACTAATTTTTACTCTATTTGGAAAATTCAACTAGTTGTCTGATAAGAAATATCTTCAAAACTTCATACGGGTCTTTTTGCTACAAAATTCTCCCAAATCCCTGCTTAAACATAGACCCCTTTTTGTAAAACACCGTAAGGATTTATTATGGATTTGTTCTGTAATACTAAGTTAAGACTACAGTGGAATCTCGATAATCCGATCATCTTTTTTTAATTTTCTGAAAAATGTTTATTAAAAAATGAAGGCAAAAGAACAATTACGAATCAGAAACAAAGCAAATGTTTATCCTAAGTTAAAGGAAATATTTCAATTGGTATTTAAGAATGAATGCAGTACCTTAATGAGTAGGAACAAAATTGGTTATCTTCTTCTGACGTTAGGAACTAAACCTGCTTGGCTATACGATTTTGCGCCGCATAATCATCCCGTCGATCGGTGTAGCGCCAGTTCAAGTGCACCAGCAGCATCGGCGAGTTATGCAAGATCTCTTCTTCTTCACTTCCCTCGGAATTATCTTGATCTTGCTTTTTGAACATGGAAACAGTGATTTTGTACCTCAACAAAATTCATTCACACGACACGTACTTTGACACTTCGGCACAACATAACGATGGCAGGCTTTGCATATAAGATCAATGAAGCGAACACTGATTTGACTCGGGCGGACTAGACAACAGGTAAAACTGACCCCGCCACTTTTATTCCAGTAGGCTATTTTTGGCGCGCGTTGTTATAATTACCGTGAATCACTCTCCCCCCCCCCTACAGCTCACTCTACGCCCAAGGACCTCCCCCTGTACGTACTTCACGGGAGGTTCTGGTCTCCAAAGGAGTTCGCGGCTGCGCCAAAGCACGCGCAAAGGACGGTCACAGGAAATCGAATGTCCGCCTAAATTTATACTTTTCACAGCGGCACGATGTCCTTCACGGGAGGTGGTGCCCATCTCTGAGAAAGCCGACGAGGGAGGCTTTCCTGACACAGATCATGGGATGGAGGCTCGTTTGCGCTTTAAGGGGCCGTTTTCGTAGGATTTTGCACAAGAGGATTTATCCAGAATGCTAAAATGAATCTCTTATTTTGTTTTCAGAGAAATAAAAAATTTCTTAATTGATTTTAGCTGTTTTAATTTTGTTCTGTCTGTTTTTAAAATCAATGTTAAATCAGTACTAATTTTTATCCACGCATGAATTACTCGAAGAATGTTTTCTTTTTAAATATAATGCTTTTATGTAAACTTATTTTAAATGAAAAAAATACTTTTTGCAAAGGTATTTAAATAGAAAAATTCCTTCGTATTCCTTTCCTATTTAAATACTCTTGGAAATAAATTCATCAAAATACAAATAAAAAACCTCGTATGATACTAATAATTTTTAATCAATTTAATTTCGTGTATCAACTTTAATCATCCTTATATATAAAACGCTTATGTAGACGCAAAATCGGGCCGAATTTGATAATCGCCGTTTGGCAACAGCTCGCAAGTTTTGAGGATTGTTTACGTTTGAATCAGCGGAACTCTTGAATTGGTTTGAAGTCTGAAATAACGATTTTTTTCAGTTAGATCGTTTGAATTAAATAAATTTGAGTCGTACAGTTTGGATTAGACAAATGAATGAATCTATGCTTAATACTGAATGTCCTTTTTAGCTTAAAGTTTCTGAAAAATTCATTTATTCATCTCTCGACAACTCAAATTTTCTGAATTCCATCTCTCCAGAGAAAAATAGCGTACCTTCCTTCACTTAATAGTAATTGCAGGGACTGTGTTTACATGTGCTGAAGCAACATTTCCTTTAAAAAAAGTGCATGTTTAAGATTTTGCTGGAAAGAACGATGTTTGAAAATTTTGAAAAAGGCTATCTAATCAATTTTAAAATGCTAAGGGCAAATAATTATTATGGGTTTTAATTTTGAATAGTTAATATGAACATGTTTCAAGCCACTGTTTTCTTTAAACTGTCCTCTTTTAGCTAAAAGGTTGCAAGATGGGTTACATCATTCTACGACAAGAGACGATCAAGAATTTTCTGAGATTTAAAACACAAATGACTACGCTGAGAAAAACACTACATCTTTCTTGACTTAATAATTGTTGGAATAAGCAAGTGTACAAGTGGGGAAGCTTTTCTGTGTAATATTTAAATGAAAAGTGGAATTGTTTAAAAATTTGTTGCAAAAAAGCAAGGATTTTGGAAATTTTTGAAAAAAAAGCTTTCTTATCAATTGTAAAAGGCTGAAAGTAAATAATTATCATGGGTTTTAATTTTTAATAGTTAATATGGACATGTTTCAAGCTACTATTTTCTTTAAACTGTCCTTTTTTAGCTAAAAAGGTTGCAAGATGGGTTACATCATTCTACGACAAGAGACGATCAAGAATTTTCTGAGATTTAAAACACAAATGACTACACTGAGAAAAACACTATATCTTTCTTGAATAAGTAATTGTTGGAATAAGCATGTATACAAGTGAGGAAGCTTTTCTGTGTAATATTTCATACATAAGAGTGCATATTTAAAATTTTGGTTAAAAAAGCAACAATTTTGTAAATTTTGAAAAAATGCTACCTTATCAATTTTAAAAAGCTAAAAGTAAATAATTACCATGGGTTTTGTAATTTTGAATAGTTAATATGAACATATCTCAAGCCACTTTTTTTCTTTAAACTGCCCTTTTTTACCTAAAATGTTGCGAGTTGGGTTATATCATTCTACGAAAACTAGAATTTTCTGAGATTTAAAACACAAATGACTACACTGAGAAAAGCATTATATCTTTCTTGACTCAATAATTATTGGAATAAGCATGTATACATGCGGGGAAGCTTTTCTGAATTACATTTCATTGTATAGAGGGCATATTTGAAATTTTGGTGGAATAATCAATTTTTTAAATTTTATTTTGAAGATTTGGAAAAGGCCATCTTATCAGTCTTAAACTTAAAACTTTGGTGGAATGAAGTTATGTTCAAATAAACTGTTGAAGAAATAGTTGAAAGTGTATACCAAGAAGTTTTAAATGACTGATTTCTGATTGATGAAAATAATTTTGATTTTTAATCATCTTTGAATTATAAATATTACCATTCAAATTTCTTTCTAACATTTACATATATATTTATGCTACCAGAAGATTTTAATTGCAGAAACTGATGAAAAATTAATTTTAGGAGCTCATGCTTAGTTTCAAATAATTTAAATTTACTTTTAGTAATTAATGTACTTATAATTTCCTAATACTAGCAGAAACTGATAACTGTACGGCGAGCGAGCGAAGCGAGATGGGATCACATATTCATCCCGAAAGAATAACAACGTTATTCCTGGATGTTGGTGAGAGGAGCGAGCTGGGGGCGTTATATATATATAAATATATATAACATGTAAATATATAACACTTGTGCTAGGACACCCAGTGTCTTCATTGTAGTGAGCGTAGCGAGCAGGGGGCAGAGCCCCCTAGTATTATATATTTTGAAAAATATTTGTTTTTTATAAAAAATTTATTAATTTGATGTTAAAACTATAAGGATACAATGTGTAAATCACCGAGAAAATATTAACTCATTTTTAAATCAATGTGAATGAGTTTCTTTATAGTTATTAGAAGTGAACATATATATTTTAATTATGCGGTTACAAACATTATTACAGCCGATTGAATAACACCTAAAATCTGAACATTTTAGCTTTTTTCTTTTGTACTTATTTGAATGAGCTGGTTTCTTTCTTCCCCCAACTTTAGTAATTTTCTTCAATTTGGAATTTTTTTTATTCAGAAGGAAACTTGATTAGCAATCAAGTTTTGTCAGCGAATTGCACATACGCATTTAACAAAGAAAAATTTTCTTTCTTGGGATTCCTCTTAAGATATCTTTCTTGAGATTATCCTCTAAAAATATTGTTACAAAGCTATAAAATCGTTTCCCTGAGATGCTAATCTTGGCGACAAACTTGGCAACTTGGCGATAAATTTGGCGACCTTGACGACACATTTGGCGGTCATTTTGGCGACTTGGCGACAAAGTTGGCGACTTTGGCGACAAAAGGAATTCTCTAGAAGGACCTCGAACTTTCAACATATTTCTACTGGTTTCATGAACTTTCTAAAGATTATGTCACTTCCTACGTAATGAAGTCACTTCCTGTTGAAAAGTATAAAAGGCAAGCTCTCAAGCCAAGAAGAGTCAGTTGGATCTTGATCTACAAGCAAGCTGGTGAGCTAATGGGAAACCTTTGAGCGCTGTGTTGAGATTTAATGGTAATCTCTGTTGTGAATTTTTACAAGTGCTGTTTTAATACTTGTGTTTCATTTCTTTGCTTAGAATACCTGTAAAATAAAAAGCTTTATTTTTGTAATCCTGCTTATTGGACTGTATCCACGTATACACACAAGACGATTTTGTCACAATATGTATAGTAGGGCGGGCCGAAAAAGTCAAAGTTTCTTAGATCTTTTACTGAAAAGTTGCGAACTCCCATCATTAAAGAGTGTGAAAAATCTTATAACTCTGAATTGATATCTTTTGTCACCTCAATGGGCAGAAAGCTGAGAAAATTGGACTAAAAATTGTCAAAATTCAAAAATTAATAAAAAAAATCACAGATTTTATTGATAGGTTTGCGGTAGTGCTTAAAAGTTGCTATTTATTAACAACAAC
The DNA here is from genome assembly GCA_013235015.1 of Araneus ventricosus. NCBI lineage: Eukaryota > Metazoa > Arthropoda > Arachnida > Araneae > Araneidae > Araneus > Araneus ventricosus. The sequence goes on along the minus strand of BGPR01008440.1, from coordinate 26,794 downwards.
ATCTTTACAAAATTTTAGAATTATAGGAATTTTGGAAATTTAAGGCGAATTTTTAAATAAATACACGTTTTACTTACCTCATTATAATGCGAATAGAAAATTTATTCAGCCTTTGAAACATACAAAATTACAAACGCACTATTTTTTGTAATTTTTTTTGGACTCAAATTGTGACATTTGTTTTCTGGATTCTAGTGTAGCTCTGATAAATCCATCCCTGTTCTGCGGTCCAACTCTTTTTCTAGAGGTTTCAGTGACGAGTTTCACAATTCGCTCAACTGCTTACGTGTGTGAAGGAAATTTAATAAAGTCCCAGCCGTCCATTGGCACATCGTCCTGTGTCATCTTCAGAAGTTCATGAGAACTGACATGTTTGAGAACTGTAGGCGGTGTGACATTACAAGCTTTCTTTCCACTTTCAGCAATTCTGAACGATGCTTCGATAGTCGGTAGGAGAAACTAATTATTTCTTCGATATATTTTGTCTCTGCGCATTCATAAGGATAGTTTCAGACTATCATCAGACAATATTTCTCCGCAAATAACTCAAAGTAGTTTTGGACTTTCTTCCGTGACTGAAAATCCATATTTTAATAACTCGTCGGAATATTTTCTCTCCTCCGGAGACGCATTGAGGTTCTTTAAGAATGCCAACTAACTGATCTGAACTCGCTTCTCCCTTGCTCATTGATCCCTCACAGGCTGCTGACGAGTTTAACTGCTCTCTTGAGTTCAATAACTCATCCAGTTCAAACACTCTCTAAATAAACATTTCAAATTAAACATTCCTAAAAAATGAAGGTCGATAAGTTATTCACTGTGCGACCAAATAATGATGCCTGCTTTTTATAGCGTTTTAAATAAAAACATCAAATAAGAAGTTTTGAAAGGAATCGGGGTTTCTCTGGATAACGAAAAGAGCAAAAGAAAAAGTACAGAAAGACGAGCACTGGTTCATAGTGGCTGCAGATTTTGAGTAGGCGTGGATGACTCAAGCATAATCGTGCAATGTGATTAGTTGTATGCCGAGCTGGTGAGAACCAATTACAAATTCTTAATCAACTCCTTGATTTTTCCTATTTCTTTAGTAAGAATTCGGACTTCCACAGATTTCACTTTTCACGAGATCTTAGGGGGGAAAAAATTTTTTTTTAATATTTTGACGCTTTGTGCTTTGCGTTTTCCGTCATTGCCATCTTTACTCTTCCGTGCCCTTGATGGGTCCACGGGAATCTCTGAGATGGGCAACACGTCAAATTTCAAACAAGAGGAGGAAGTCATTCGAACGATAACCTTCATCAGTAATGTTAATATACAAAGCGATCCTAATTCAACTCGGCCTATTCAGCACATTCTATAACTGCAACTAAAATTCGCATAGATTCGAAAATTTGTAGTTAGACAATTCAAAGGATGCACTGAAAGATTCCGCAAAAAAATTCGCTAGGGGGGGGGGGCATTACATGGAAATGCAAACAAGCTACAAATTCCAATCCAGAATCTTTTATTTGTTACACACTTTATAGCTTTGTAAAGTATATTGTTCAATATGGGCACCCTCACTAAGGTATAAAATGAGCAGGCGATGGACAGTGTGTTCAGCAGCTGACCGCAGTTGATCGCCAGTGATCTGTCGCACATACAACGTTATAAGGTCCTTCAGGTCATCCAAAGATGTAATATTTCCCCTATAAACCACGCTCTTTAAATGGTTCCATAACCAAAAATCACACGGAGTGAGATCGGGAGAACGGGCCGGCCAAAGAGTGGGAAATTAACGGCTAATCAGTGATCACCCTTTCACTGGTAAAATGTTGCCGCAAAAACCTGTGCACACAGAGTTCATTATGTGGAGGGTACCACCTTGCATAAAAGTGGTAGAAGCAAGGCATTGTGGCTGCTGAAGTTGAGATAAACTAAACTGTTGAGCATGTCACGATATCTGACGGCCGCTACAGAGCATGTTACAGGGCCATTATCTTAATTTTCTTCACAAAAGAAGGGTCCAGGGATAAATTGAGAAGTGAACCCACACCAGACGGTGACTTTAGGCGAGTGTAGTGGAATTGAGTGGAAGACACGTGGATTTTCCATGGCTCAACTTCAACAATTCTCAACCGTTCCGTTGAGATAAAATTGTAACTCGTCACTACAGGGGATGTTCCACGGCCAGGAGTCATCAACTTCCAATCGGGCAAGAAAAGTCGGTGCAAAAGATCAGAGAGGGTCGGTGTCGGTAACAAGCAGTTGCTGGTTGTGGCTGATCTTATACGGAAAAATATTTTTCTCAGTATCTTCCACACTGTTCCATAGGATGCATCTAATTGTCGTGGCACTGCACATGCACTGTTGACGCCATCATCATTTCTCAGTGACAGCTCAACGACGGCCTTTTCTGAACGACTTCTTCACAGATGGGCTCTCGCCGTTCTGACACGCTGAACGCATAGTGTCCCAGATTTTTCGAATCGAGATATAATGTCTCTCACACTTTGTGGAGACATTGATCCCCGATAACTCTTATTAAGACCGGAGGTCTTATTGATTAACGCACGTAACTAATATTCAATGTGACTGAAAGAATGCTACTCACTCGATCTCCTCCTTTTCATACCCACGCTCAATTCATCTGCTTGTGCAAATCAGATTGTTTTCTCCTTCACTTTCAGTGCCACAACTATCATTCTTTGTACTGTCACAATGCTTCAAAATGTAGTTTTAAATGCATAATGCTTGGAAATGTTAAAATAGCCCACAGTTATTGATTGCATGTCTTTTCAAGCATTTTGGCTGCAATACGCCCCCTAGCGGAAATTTTTTAAATTAATTTTTTTAAAGGGGGTGCGGAATCTTTCTGCGCACACTTTGAATTGTTTGTCTACAAATTTTCGAATCTATCCGCATTTTAGTTACAGCTACAGAGTGCTCTGAATAGGCTTTATTACGATCGCTTTGTATTACATTTCAAAGATACATTTTTGTCCGTCTTCTTTAACAGAAGACGATTTTAACTCCAATTTAACATAAAACAGTTCAATTTGAACGTATTTTACTTTTTATTACATTATAATACATAATAAATATCCATTGAAAAACAATTTCTTTTCGTTCTAGAATCCGAAACTGAACGTCATTTTCAAGCCTCAAATTGATAACAGTATGGATTTTTAGTTCTTCGATTGTTCAATTTAAAGCTGAAAATATTTCTATTGAAATGAGTTTGAAATTCTTGAAATAAGTATATATTTTCACTCAAGTTCAAATTTCTTTATTATCAAAAAAATTCACAATATTTCACGTGAAATAAACATCCACCGATCTATTGAAATGCACTACTGTAAAAAGTTGTTACTTTGCACTTGTGCAGGTAACTTTGCACCAGTATAAACCTTTTGTTGAAAAGTGAAATACAGACCAACTGATTGGGGTACTGGAGTCAGATTTTTTTTCTCGTTTCTTGGCAACACCGACTAGTGTATTTCTAAAAAGTTGATAAAAAGTAAACGGATAATTGTTTTTAAGCAAAAAAAAATTACCTTATATCTACCATGGAAGCGGTACTCTGTTCAGCTCTATAATACATGGATACAACTGTGACGCTCCTTTATGCGAAGGTGTTTTAGCCGTTAAGATGATGTACTGTACTCAGTACAGTGGCGTAGCAAGGGTAAGTGGCGCTCGGGGCATGATTTTTCGCCCCATTTGTCCTCAGCGGCGTAGCAAGTGTAAACAGAGCCTGAGTATGTATTAGTTATTATCATATTTGGCTGTAAAAAATGGCATAAATGCACTGACATTTTGTCTCCATAAGCCCACGGATATGTATACTTCCTTCGTCACGGGTCCAGTAACAGAAATATTACAGATATATAGCACAATACATCTGAAAGAAGATGATACTAATATTTCTTTAAGTCTGAATACTAATATTTCGATAAATCCCTCTACAACAATAAAATGTCGTGGTCCCGGTGAATTTGCATAGAACATAATACTAATCTCCCCTCACTATAACGATATTCTGTACAGCAATAAACCCCTGTACAAAAATGTTCTTTTTAAATCTCAACGCCAGTTTTTCCTCTTTTACAATATTTCATGAAGAATAAACAAACTGATAATGACGGAAATTCGAAAAATGGCGATGTTTCAGATAGTTGAAGAATGTGTTTTGAGATTTCAAAAGTCTTTAACTCAGCTTGAAGAAAAAAAGTGGCAAAATGTCTGGAAGTAACGCGGAGGAGTATTTAACAGCGTATGATGATCTTGTGGTTTTTGAAGGAGTTATTGAAGAAGGTAACCCACTTCGTTTGTGAATAAGGGGTGGCGACTGTGGGGGGGGGTGGGGTGGGCCAGGGCCTCCTGTTGGAGATGCTGTGCTCCCCCTCTCCGTCGGGGAAAGTTTTGTACCCCGTTCACGCAACTCGTATTCAACTAATAGATAAATAAAGATCTGACGAAAATTTGATACCAATTCCATTACACTTTTCCCTCGTACAGCAAGTCCGTCGGGCAGACACTAGCGCCACTCCTGTCTTCAATCAGTTTAGTCCCTACGGGCAATTTTTTGAAGCCTTTCATCCAGAAATGATGATCATTTACGTGTATTAAACTCTATGCAAACCTTTTTAGTTGACATAACAGTTAAAAAATGAATAAGCAAACCAAAATATCAGATTTTTTCGATAAGATAAGTTTCTCAGGTATGTGAACTATTTTAATGTATAGCTGAATTTTCAAATTTTTGTATAATTTAACAAACATCACTCTGATGACGCTTTTTTTTTTGCAAAATGTATATTGTTACATTGTGTCCACGTTAAAACAACTAAAATGTAACTTTTTCATATCGTAATTATATCGCCCCTCGATATAACGATACATCCCTCTATAACAATATCTTTATATGATTCCCAAAGTATTGTTGTAACGAGGTATTACTATACAAGAAAAATAAATTCTATAAATACTTGATTATAATTAACAACTTGACGCCATTGTGCCTGTCGAATCAGAATGCCATTTTATAAATTCTTGTATCCAATTATTGCCGGGTGTGTTATTAATATATCTATCTATTACCACACCCTGTTAATAAGATAAACGTTCATTATCGTTTTAAGATCTGTACTATTGACAGGGAAACAAAGACACTGAACTGGATTACACGTTGCAACAGTTTTTTCCTTCTCATTGGAAAAAACCAGGGAATTTCCATGTTTCCTTTTATAAATTAGCTTTCTTTTGTAACAAACTGTTCTTTTGGGATACCAAAAAAAGGTTCTGCCTCTTTAAGACTACCCTAAACTTGTGAAATGCTTTAAATCAGGCTTCTAGGGTCTCTGCATAGAAATCCATTTACTTGCAAATCCCTGACTTCCTTTTACATACCCTGTGTATATCTGAAAGTAAAATCAAATAATGCTCTTTTTAATGTTTAATACAAAATGAATTTTAAAAAACCCAACTGGGGCTAGCTGTACCGCAAATTTCCATCGTGCAAAGAAACCCTCTTTTTCGGTGCAAAGTTAACCCAGGTTAGAAAAAAATTACAACTTAAATAAAAAGCATAATTGCCATTCAAAGAAACAGAATTAAAGCCAGATTTATTGTCTTTGACAATGAAATGCACTTCCGCTTAGTAGTGGTTTACTTTCTTCTCTAGAGACGGATTTTTCAACACTAAAATTTTCGCTAAAAAACTGGTTCACTCAATTGTTGCATATGAAGCCCTGTTGCAGAGAAAGTTTTTTTTTATTTCGAACTTCCAAATAAATTTCGTTCGAAAAAAGTTGCAGTTGATTCTTTTGTCTTGTTGGAGTTTGATACTGATTGCTACCGAAAGACCATTTTGATATACATGAAATTTATGTATATGTAAGATTAGTTAGACACACATCTTAAAGGAATTGACAGTCGGGGGTGAAATATGAAAGGTTTTTTACGAAATATTTCTCTGAATCGATAAAATATTATTTTAAACCGTCTAGAAGCTATTTTAAATGCTTCCGAGCTATATTCGGAATTATTACGCGTGAGAGCGCAGAGGAAGTAATTTTACCAACCGAGCAAAGCAACAGTTATGACACACACATCGGAGCGATATTGCGCGCCCCAACACACATGACCAACTTGTTTTTTTTTAAATTCTATTGTATCTGTATTCTAAATGCCAAACAAACTCTTACACAGAAATGTGCATGGTTAACCTGCAAATATGACTGAATAATAGTATGGTAAGAATTTTTGAACTTCAGATATATTTAAGATTACATATGTCTTATTGAAACCAAAATAATATATTCAATCCCTTCCTTCTTATCCGTAAAATTTCTTCTCAGTTTCAATGTTCTGCAAAAGGTCCCGTTCAATTGTCGTGGTTGCTAAGCCAACTAGTCTCTCTTGGGTAATGGTGGATTGCAGATGCGTTTCGATAAGTTTCAGTTTAGGAAAACTTCTCTCGCCAGCATCTGTAGTTACAAGGAGAAACATACTCGAAGCCACTGAAAGATGTGCAGCAACCCTGTTCATTTTCAAGTAAGTTAGAATCTCCAACAGCTGATCACCTCGTCTTGTAGTAGAATTAACGTAACTAATATTTCTTTGTGAAGTTGGAAACCATTTACATCATTATGATTACTGTCATTCAAGGACAACTGGAGGTCTTTGAACATACCTAAAATTTTATAGTGTTTTGCTTTCTTGATGTTAGATAAAAACCAAATTTGTTATACATAGCGTTCTTCGAAGCGTTCCTGCAAAGAATTCAAAATAAAAAATAGAAGCACAATAAAAGCTTAAATCTCCTTTGGAGAGTCTTCTTTGTACTTCGTCTTCAGAATCCTATTGCTTCTTTTTTTCCAGAGGTCTCGTTCTTGAAATTCTGCTTCAATCTCAAAACTATTACTGAGGTCACGAGCATCAGCCTGTTGAAATCGCTTGTCTGATCTCATTTCTACCATAGCTTGTCTTGTTCTGTCAATCATTTCTACAGCACTAGACACATCTATATTATTTATGACATAGACCTTAAAGAGACCTGAGTGCCAAATGGCAAGACTTGCAACAAACTTAAAACTTTTTACCTTCTTTTCCAAACTCAAGACAAGGATTTTGGCTAATGCACCAGTTCCTTTATCTAGCGAAAACTCCTGCAGAGTGACGGCGTTTGACTTAAGAGCTTGCCCGTTATACTGGGGACATATTTTCAAGACTGCCCCACGATGAGTTTAGGATGCAAAGAAGGTGTAAATTTGCTGTAAAATACTAAAGAATTCCACAGCGTCTAGACAGGGTTGTGGAGCTTTACTAAGAACTAAGTTTAAGGAATAGGTAGTACATAAAACATAAAATGCCCAAGGGTTGATGTTCAGGATTCTGTTTGGACGCCTGGATTTTTTCCTTTCATTTTCGCTCGATTATCATAGCTTTGACCAATCATATTTTTCCGTGGATTTTTTATCTCTTCCAGCTTTACCAAATTTTCTCTGTTAAAGCATCACCGATTGAATGTTCGTTTCGAATGGATCCCGAAAATTGCTCTTTCATTCAAGGATCTTCACCTGCAATGCACCATAACAAATGCAAATCTTATAACAAATGTCATCGGCCCAACGTGACTTCAGTGCGGTGTGCAATTTAGAACTATGGAGTAACATGCCCGCTTTGAAACTTCCTTCAAAATTTATTCTTCGATTTTGGATCCATGTAGCCGCATGATTTCATTTTTGATGGCTTTTTTCTCTCGGTGACGAATAGGTGATTCATTAAAAGTTTCTCTTCTCAAATGGTCAGCATTAACGCAATGACGACCCAAAATTTTCCAATTAATGCAAGTAGCTTTAAAACGCTTCCACTGTTTCTGCCATTTAGTACATCTTTCTTCCCTCTTTTTTAGGGGGGGAGGGAAGCGAGAAACTCAACCACGTATACTAAACATTCGAACACTTCTTTCCAATGACCAACCTTCATTGTGTGTTTTCTTTCTGATTTTTAGAATTTACAGTCCTTCCTATTCTTATTCTTTTACTGAACTCCACGTAAAACTGGTAAGATTTTATATGATTTGAAGATTTCTCATGTGCTGATTACTGTTCGTAAATGTGTTTCCAATCATAAAATCCCGATGCTGATGCTAAGGACGTTCGTATAAAATCGAAAAGGCGGCGGCAGAAATGAAAAATTGCATTCACACGAACTTCTTGATTCGAACAATAACTTACAGTGTTGCCGTTCTAAAGATTTTCTAAAGTTAAAAATCTGCTTTCAGCTTATGTTGATAGACCGTTTCTAGGTTTAATATTCTCTATTTTGATAAATTTCTTCATGCATTTTTTCTTCTTTTTTGCCACTATATTTCTCTTCCTATAAAACGAACCTAATGTTTCTTTCTTCAGTTATTTTAGCAAAATAACACATTGCTTCTTCTGTTATTGGTTATAACGTTATTGGTTTTAACGTTTAATTTTGGTTTGCGATTATGGGCATAGGGACCTCTCTAGAATGCCACCCACCCCCTTAAAAAAACGTGTTCTGTTTCGGAAGTTGAAAGTTTGAAAACAATTTTCAGACTGTCCAAGAAACTTCAGGAAATGTAATTAACATCCCGATAAATTGCTCTACAATACTGCAACGATATTTTTATAATATCGTGCGGCATACAAAATATCAATCATTGTGGAGATACTGAACAATATCTTGTGCTAATAGGGACACTTTCCCACGAGACCACGTTTGGTGAGCGGTGTGTGTGGTGGAGGGTACAGTCACGAATTTTGACAGTTTGCGCAATGTATTTAGAACCGTGTCCCTGCCCAATGTCGTAAATTAACCGCCGGCTTAGCACGGTGATGTACGCCCCCAAGATTTGAAGCGCGGAGCGAGCACTTCTAGATGTACGCTAATCCGAAAAACAGTTCAAGTGAGTGAGTGAGCAGAGATTCGGTTGTAATTAATTTCGTTAATATCGACAAAAGCAGTGATTCAATTGAAAATGATTACGTTAGCACCGATAAAAGCAGACATTAGATTGTAATTCATTCCGCCAACACGGATAAAGGAAGATATTCGTTTGGAATTAATTTCGTCAACACCGTTAAAAGCAGACATTCGATTGTGACTAAATTCCTTAACGCCAAAAAAAGCAGACATTCCATTGAGATTAATTTTGTTAGCACCAATAAAACAAGAGATTCGACTGTAATTAATTTCGTTAATACCAATAAGACCCCGAGATTCGAATACAAGAAATTTCGTGAACATCGATTAAAGTAGACATTCCATTATAATTGATTTCGTTAACACCCACAAAAGCAGAGATTCGGATGTAATTAATTCCTTTAACATCGATGAAAGAAGAGATTGTATTAGAATTGATTTCGTTAGAAACGATAAAATTAGAAATTCTTTTGGAATTGATTTCCTTAACATGGATAAAAGTACAGATTCGACTGAGATTAAGCTCATCAGCTTCTATGAAAAAACAAACATTCGATTGTAATTAATTTCGTTAACATCGATAGAAACTGAGATTCGATTGTAGTTGATTTGGTTAGAGCCGATGAAACGGGCATTCGATCGTTATTAATTTCTTCAACACCAATAAAAGCAGAGTTTCGATAGTAATTAATTTCGCTAGCACCGATAAAAAAACAGTCATTCGATTGTAATTAATTTCGTTACCACTGATTAAAGCGGAGATTCGAAATAATTTCAGCCACACCTATAAAAGCAGACATTAGGTTGACATCAATTTCAGCAACACCGATAAAAGCAGAAATTCTATAATTTATTCATTTATTGTACAGAGTTGTAACTTTTACTGCTAGTACAAGCTTGGCATCGTTACTAAACATATTTACCATCAAAAATATGAAAGAAAAAACTTTTAAAGAAACAGCAAAAGCGAGGGGAAAAACAGTAAATCAAAAAATAAGAGGACGAAAAAAGGTGAACTAGGAGCGGTTGCAAGATAGAAAGAATTTTTCAAGCGCTCTCAGCTTGATTTTCGCATCCTTGTTCAAATCTAACAGGCTTTGGAGGGATGTATCGGAGTAAACAGGGTTCAAATCTTGAATTTCTTTTAAGAGCTGAAGTCGTGGATCACGGCATCTTGGACAATGAAAAAGGATGTGTGATATAGTTTCTTCCGCGTGGACACAAAATTCAGAGTTGGGAGAAGAGACGATATTGAATCTTTGAAGGAGCTTATTAGTAGGAAGCATGTTAGTTCGAAATTTTCTTAAAAGAACATCACCTTTTTTTGTTCTGTTCTAGAGTTTATGTTTTTTCTTTACTGTATCCAGATGTTTAATGTCTTGAAACTCTTTGCATGTTTTCCAGCAATTTTATTTTTTGTCATTATACTTCTTTCCGATAACGACAATGATATCTTCTGCAGCAACAATTTGCCACTTTTCTCATTTACTGATTTTGCAAGCCGATCTGCTGCTTCTTTAGGTACAATTCCCCTCTGGCCCGGAACCCAGATCAGCGTAATCGACAATGAATGATGAAGAGTGGGACGAAGAATTGTATGCAGGTTAAGGATGACAGATGGAGATTTATGAGTAACTGACTTTAAGAAATCTAAGACACTTCTACTATCAGTAAGGATTATATAATGATTATTGCCTTTAACATGTAATTTAATAGCCGTGATGATGGCTAAGCATTCTGCAGCGAAAGTGCATTTGGAATGAATCGTGTAGAGCCATTTTGCGTATTGGCATTACAGGCAGCAGTAGAAGTAAAACGGGCCTATTTCGACGCATCAGTAGCTAAGATAATTTGTTGTTACTAACCTGATCCAGATATTCTCTGTAGAAAGTAGAAACGATGCATGGATTCAGACGTTTATTCTGAAAAGCCAAAGATGAAGTATGTATATGAAACTCCTGATGAAACTCGAAAGGTATTGGATAACCATATTTTTAAATATCTGTAATGCAGAGATTCCAGGAATTCAAAATATTTTGTAATTCTTTTGCAAAAGGAGAAGAATTAGAGACAGTAGAATCGGTCCAAGAAGTATATAATGGAGAAAATTCACCCAGTTCGCAATGATTGATTAAGAAAACTTCTCTCAAGCAATCGTGTCTTATACTTAGGGGAGGAACACCCGCTTCCTTGTAAAGAAGTGGAAGAGGAGTACATTTCGGAAGATCAGTAGCATATCTTAAAGCAGAATTGTACAGAGTTTCAAATTTCTGTCGATCTGATTTGCAAGCTATAGAAGATATCGGACAAGCATAATCAATAATGCCTCTTATAATTGAGTTGATAGGTTGAAATAAATGGATTGATCTCATGCCCCATGATTTACCACTAATAGTCTTGATAGCGTTAAGAAGTCTAAAGATTTTATTTTTAAGTGCGAAAAATGAGGTTGAAAGGAAAGTTTATTGGGGATATAAAAACCAAGAGCTCTTATCTTATCATCCCAGGGAATTTCAACAGAGTTGACAAGAAGAGAAAAATTTGAAACATTTTTCTTTCGCGTAAAATATATGGCGTAACATTTAGATGGAGAAATGTTTAATTTCCTGTACGAGAACTACAGGTGGTCATGCATAGTTTAATATATATCCGACATACAAAGTGGAAACGGGATAGGAGAGTTCCTTGAGGAAGACCTCTATTAACTGCTTTAAGAAAGCTGGCAGAGTTGAACAAAAATATTCCTGCCTTGAAGAAAGGTTTTAATCCACAGAGCAATTCTTCCATCATTACTGTTGAAAACTGGTGGGGGTGTTAAAATGGTCAATATATATTAAGTTAAAATATTTGAATTTGAATTTTGCCGTCTAGAAATTTGATTTACAGTTGACATTACAGTACCATTATGAAAGATTGTAAATACATTATGCAAAGCTTGAAAATATATGACATTGGTGCAAAAGGATGAATACCAATAAAAATACAATTTTTACTTTCACTTTTGGTAATTACCTACCTTTCTCAGACAACCTAGAAGTTAATTGGCTTGTAGTGGAAGAATAGCTAAAATAAATTTGCATTGCATTGTGACACTAATAGAGAGATTTAAGAGATCAACTGTTTTGAATTAAATATTTTTATTTGCACATTAAAACATATACCTGCCAACTTTAAATTAATAATATTCTAGAATATTGAAATAACAGAGATTGTTCTGATGCACACAACCAACACATAAAAACCAAACAAAAATGTACGCATTAATACAAAAACAAGTAAAAATAATATTTATGCAGCAGATTTTTAAATTCGAAGAATAAAAAAATTAGATAATTAGAAAAATTAGAGAGCTCTCTGATGAAACTATACTTATCGTAGCATTAGTGGCCAAGATTTTGGTGTTGGAGAAAGATTTTATTTATTTGCGCTGAACTAGTCTTCTTGGAATGACAAGAACCGAAATTTGAAAAATTTGGTGGAAATGCACATTTTTTATTGCAGATTAGTTCATGAACTGGTTTCGATGAATTTTAATCTTAAATTTTTCACTTAGCTGTACGCCGTTGATTCTGAGGATTACCTCTTTTATCTCATTCTACATACCACTGTAACAACGTCGTTCTGAAGTAGTCCAGGATGAAGGATAGTCGGTTCGCTCAACGCATCGCTTTCCTTCCAAAAATGGCCTTCAAAATTATATCTTGCTTGTCATCCTTTGTAGATTTGTACTATATCATCCAACAGATTTTATTTATGCCCGTCAGCACGTCTGAGAGGACGAGAACCGAATAAATGAAAATTATCGGAACTCGAAACCTCCAGGGTGCAGGGTGTTCAGCATTTTTAAAAAGCAATATGCACTAGACAAAGGAAACACTCTCCCAGCCAGATGACGCGCGACAGTTCACACACTGAAGCTTCTGCCGTTAAAAATGGCGAGCATATAGTTCCGTGAAATAAAAGTGATTTACAATTTAATAAACATCGAAACATTAAAAGAAATTGCATAAAAAGTTAAAGCAATTAATAATTAACTTGATTGCTACAAAAATAAAAATGATAAATTGAGATTTTTAATAAAACTATAAAAAAAATCCGTTGAGAATTTAAAAGATTGCCACAAGATAAGAAGGAAACTTTGGTGGCGAAAATAGAAATTATTTAAAAGTTCTGGTAAAGCTGAAAAATGACGTAGTTGCACTTTTGCAATCTAACAAATACCCAATGAATCAAATTTATAGATGTGGCCGTGCAGAATCTTGAGCTGAAGCGACGTCCAGAGAAACGCAAGCAACGCGCTCTTCTAGGTGATGCGCAGTGAAAATTTCGTGGAGAAGCAAAGAATCCTCTTTCCTCTGAAAGGACGGAACCCCAACTGACAGCTACTTAAAATCTGCTTAGAATGAATTAAGTCAATAAGTATTTTATAAATAATACGTTCAAATATTTTGCAAACAGCGGAGGTTAGAGAAATGGGCCGATAAGAGGAAATTTCGTTTTTAGGTTTGTCATTTTTCAAGATGGGGATAGTTTTGGCAGTTTTCCAGTCGACAGGAATTTCACCACTGTCAAATATATTGTTGAAAATACTTAAATTTTTTGTACGAATGGTTCAGAAATGTCGCGGAAAACACTCACAGAAATGGGATCTGCACCCGGAGTAGAAATTTTGGAATTCTTAATTGCAAAAGTTAATTCTTTTAGAGTAAAATCCCTATTGAAATAATTTTCCTTATCGAGAGATAAATCAAGAAGGATCGGTTGTGAAGAGTTTCTTTATTAGCTCAGAAAGCGGCAAAAGCAATAAGACTGATTGATGAGGAGGGGGCAGTTGTGGCAAATAAAGATGAAAAGAAAGAGTTTCGATAGATCTGGACGAAGTGGACTTAAGTATTTGAAAGATTTTACCAGAAGATCCGGTTGTCTCGCAAGTTGAACTCCAGTATTTGCGACTAAGTTTTTTCGATAGGTTTCTTAATTTAGCTCCAAATTTTTTGTAATTTAGTCAATGTGATTTTGACAAGAATTGTCTAGAAAAACTAAAAAATTTTCTTTTTGATCCAGTAAGAATCTGCATTTCGCTGACCACCAAGGGGGGTTCGATGAAGTTTTCAGTTGCACAAATATTTTGTTAAAAGATATAGAATCTTACAAATCAGAACTAAGGTTGTTATAATTAATAACATCAGTATAGCAAACAGTTATTGCTCAAACTGTTTTGTGGCTTTGTCCCAATGGATTCGTGGACGGTGGTGAAAATTTCGAGTCTTTTCTAGCTGAAGTGATTCCACATAGATAGAAATAGGAAAGTTGTCGCTATCAAAGCAGTCAGGATGGACGTGAAAATTTGTCCAAGGAAAGATGTCTTGAGAAGTTAAGGTCAAGTCCAGGAGAGATGTAGATAAACAAGGACGGATTCTTGTATGAACATGATTACTTAGAAGCCCAATGTTATTGGTCATGATCCAGTCAACTAAAGTGTCGGAGCCTTGAGAATTATCTATATATATAAAACGCAAGGCGGAAAAGGACGTGGCGGAAGAAGAGGGTTAATCTATCTTTTGTCAATGGCAACGTCTTTTACCAAACAAAACCGGAAGCTTCCGCCATGTTAGGCATAACTTCATAGAAATAGCCTGTTACTATATTCAATGTAATGTAAAATAACTTTTCCTCGAAAAAATGAGTTTAAGACGTAGAGTTTACAATATTTCTTACAATATAATGAAACTTTGGATGAAATGATTCAAAAGAGATCAGTTAGAAAGGAAGGAGATGGCTTATGAGAGCCAGAGAACATTCAAGTCAAAGTCAAAATAGTTTAAGTCAGCGACTTGGATTTTCCTAAAAAAAAGTTTGAATCAAAAACTTGCAAATAAATTTTATCAAACCTTTCCCTCAATCTAAAATTCAGTAATCTTTGATATTTCAAACTACGATACAAATGGCAGTTGAAATAAGAAAAATCCCTGTTTCACTTCCCAGTCGTGTGTTACTCTTGGAATTCAATGTTCCGGGGTTCGGTCCCTATAGGTGTAACTTTTTCTCCGAGTGCTTTCACTCGCCATTATTACTGTCTCCTGTAATAATGGCGAGTGAAAGTTCCCATAATTATCTCCTTATTTTAGTATCACCTTAATCGATTTATCTTTAATCCTTGAAAATTAAAATCTTCCAATAAGTCTTTACACAATTTTCTTACATAACCCTAAACACTTTTTCCCTCCATCCTCTTTGCCGCATGACTATTATTTTGAATAGTTTAAGTTTCAGATAATATTTTCCTAAAACTTATGGGAAAATAATTTTTTACTAGATTTTATTCCTTTTGCCCTAAAACTCATGGGAAAATAATTTTTTTACTAGATTTTATTCCTTTTTCCAAACATGGTATATTATCGGATAAATTTAAAATAACTCCTAATGTAAATTCCATCTCTCTCAAGTATTTTAAATTAAGAAAATAATAAAAACTTTTTTAAAAACACTATTTCATTAGTGTACTAAAAAGTATTTTTTTATTTTAATTATTTTCCGCATTTTAATTTTTAATTTAGAATTCATTATTATAAATATAATTTTTTAACAATTTCTTCTTAAATTCATAAGAAGATGGCGCCACTGGTGCAGTACAAAGAGTTAGCGTTTTATTCAAACTCACAATACCTACAAATAACGGTTCTGTACGACATAGTGCCTACAAATTACGTTCGTTCTATTATCACAGCGCCTACAAATGACATTTTATTCGAACGCATCGTACCTGCAAAGAAGTTTCAGGGCCAAAAAATGTTATTCCTTCTTGATTAAGGTGAAAGCATTGAAAGGAAATCAGTTTAAGATTTTTATTTATTAATAATATTGTCTTTTTTTATGTACATAGTGCTAAGATGTCACACCAGAATCTCTTTATTCATAATATTTAATCTAATTTGTTTTTAGAATTTATTTTTAGAATAATTATATATGTTTTAATTATCCAACTCTTATGTATTTGTTTATGCACTTTTATAATTTTCTTCGAAGAAAAATATCTTTTTTGAGGCTAAAAAATTTTATTCTGTGCTGATTTATATATATATATATAAAGATTTTACAATAATTGTCCTAGGACATGTAGTGTCTTCACTGTAGCGAGCGAAACGAGTAGGGTTTGCGTAGTAAACCTGGGAGGTCCTCCTGGGGGTTGGCGAGTTTTAGCGATCAGAGGGCAGAGCCCCTAGTAATTACTATTCCATATAGAAACTATGGACGTTAAAGTCACCAGCAATAATAAAAGGAGGGTTCATGTTACGTATCACAAAATCGAGCCAAGCTGAGGAAAAGTTTCCACGAGGTGATTAGATGTTGATCAAGGTAGAAGGACTGTCAGATTGAAATAACATCCTTTTAGGCTTTGCCAGTACTTTTTCAATAATTAATATTTTCGTCAACAAAGTTTCTTTCGTGTCGTGTGACAACTTTTAACATTTCAACGGATTTTTTAAAGTTTTATTAAATTTCTCAATAAATCATTATCCTTTTTGCAATGATTAACTTAATTATTAAACGTTTTAACTTTTTATGTACTTTTCTTAATATCTTAATGCTTAATAAGTTTTTAATCCTTTTTCTTACAACGAACCAATGCTCGCTAATTTTAACGGCGGAACCGTTTGGGTGTAATCTGATCCGTGCGTCTCCTGACTGGGAGACTTTTCTTTGTGTGAAGTGTATATTCGCTGATCAGACTCAGAGCAACGAGGTCGTACGTCTGCGGGTTCCTTGGATTCTGACATTCGGTTCTTGTCCTTGGAGACGCATGGGAGAGAAGTTGACCATTTTGATGAAGTAAAAGCAACGACTTCGAGATTACACTACTCAGTCTTCAGATATACAAGATGATAATGCGAGCGTAGATGAATTCTGCAATCTGCAGTATATTGTGAGATTACAACAGAACATCTGAGGCTCATCTGAGTGAAGTGTAGACCTAAAAGTCTTTCGAATATATCATTAAGAACTCTTAATTAATTTCAAAGGTACGAGACTTCATTAGACTACATTATGACTATGAGCAAACAAATGAGGAAAAGTGATGACCGAAAAGAATTTTTTTAGATGATGAAAAATCTCTATTCTCTCACCGAAATTTGGCCTAAACTATTTTCAAGATTATTCTTCAGCTTCGTGATATGATTGAAAGAACTACCTTTCTTATCTTAGCGATAATATCATTAGATCTCATACATTCATTTTTTTTAAATATGTAATGCATTGTAATATGTTTCTTAAACTTCTCTTTAAAACTTTCTTCTTAAAACTCTAATACATAGAGTGATACTTTGACGAAAGTATGTTATATATATATATATATATGAAAGATCAGGCTTTAAAAGGTGAAAGGCAGTCCATTGTCATCAGGAAGAGACGATATTTGTTTAAATCTTCTTTTTATTTGGCATCGGCGTTATTTCTCATAAGTATTTAACCCTCTGAGTGGTCTCGGCCTTCTTTGTAAAAAAAGCGATTCCAAAGCGAGCGATTGAAGACACTTTATCTGTTTTAAAAGTGTGCCTTCTCCAACAGAAAAATGTTCCGAAAGCGCTGCAGATCGAGTCTCTTCCCCCCCCTCTGAACGAGAACGATTAGCACCCCATGGAGAGGATAACCGCAAGAATCTGTTCTATTCAGCTTGGAACCTATTCAAACTACAGTGCCAGGGGAATTCTGGGGTATTTATCTGGGCCTGGAATAATTGCTCGGAAGATCCCATCTGTGGTGACTGAATATCTTCAAGATGCCCTCATTCTGCATATTGCCGTGTCCATAACACCAGATGACAAAAATAAACGCCGTTACACCAGACAAATAGCCAGACCTTGGCAAAAAAATGAACGCTATATTACTTATTTTTTATGTTGTGAGGTTTCTAAAATATGAGACATCATTGAAGTTGCATGAAAGCTGATAGTTCTTTAGATGTCTGTGACTTCAATTTATTTGTTGTTTATTAATAGTTTTAATAGTATTTTTAGATATTGGCTGTACTTCATATTATATTGTCTTTTTTTTATATTCTTGACTTCAATTTATTTTCAGTCTACACGTCAGTATATTAGTCTACGAATGAAAAATAATTTCCCAATTTTAAAGATCAACAACATGCCATTTATATATATATATTTACTAATCTCTATTGGCACTTTATAAAACTTTTCATGATTGTTTCTTGATTTAGATTGGTAAGGTAGAAAATTTAGAGCCGATCACAAATATAAATGGCAACTGGATTAATCCGTTTTTGTATGCACATAAACACTTATTATATAGATAGTCACATAATAATCTATATTCCAAAATAGCCAAGATATCAATAATATATGAAGGATTATAAAATAACCTTCTTAACCCTGAATAATGTTTTTTAAATAAAATAATATGCTACAAGCCTTTTGTAATGAAGACTCGTTACATATGCGTTTTAAGAGAACAGGTTAATAATTCTCAAACTAAGGTACATTTTGAAAAACTAATGCGCTAAATATTGGAAGAAATAACTTATTCATATACCTTTTATTTGTACGCAAGGAGTTATCTTCTATTATAATAAACGGAAATTTATTCACCTGAAATTTGAAACTTTGATACTATTGTCAGGTACTACAGACATCCAGTCGCAAATTTTCAAAATTAAATTTGGGGACGTTCAAATATTACTAAGCACCAAGGGGGAGGGATATGCATTTGCTTATTTTTTGCTGACAGGGAGGAAGGGAGTATGAGTGATGCTTACGTAAGATATTAAAATCACTTTATTTGAAAATCTCTTGTAACAACAATAATTTATTTAAAAATTAAATTTGAAAAAAAAAAAGATAAATTTGGCAAAAAAATTGATTTTTAGTAGCAAACTTGAAAGTGTAAGGAAATTAAACTTACTTTTTTTTTTTTTCATTTAAGCCGATTAAGATTTTTACTTTCTCAGAGGTATACAAAGAGAAAATTGTAATCGTCAAAAATTCGAACTCGAGATTTTAACAATCTCCATGTTTAGACCTCCTGATTCCGAACAGCACAATTTTGGAATTATGTCTGTCTGGTGTAGTGAACACGTATCCGAAACTAATAGAGCACAGGGATGAAATTTGGTATATGTCTTAACATAAGTTTTTAGGTTTCTGTCAAATTTTGGAAAATGTCCACGAATCTGTCTGTCCGCGTCAGTGTACTATAACTCGAAAAACTTGAATAGCTAGATGAATAAAATTTGGTTTTAGTTTTATCATCATGAATGTAAGTCGTATAAAATTTTGGGCCAACTCCGTCAAAAGGGTTGCTGTCTGTCGGTCTGTATAATCGCGTACTTGTAAGTACATCTCCTAAACCCTTTGGCTTAGATAAATAAAATTGGTATGACGTTTGCTAATATTAATTATAGGTCTGTGCCCAAATTTCGTTTGAATCGGTAACGAAAAGGCGTTCGTGCATAATTAATTTTTCTAATCCGATTCTCCATACGCATGCGTACTGGTAGCAATCTCTGTGCACGCGGAAGGATTACATCACTTTTCCCTGTTTTACTTGCGTACTAGGAAGCAATCTCTGCGCATGCGCAACTAACGAACGAGGTCTTCTCCTGTTTTCTCCTCTCACACAGGCTTGTGCATTGGCTACAGTTTGATAGAAAATAAATATTGCTAACTTTAATACATACGCATCTCTTTCAATATGATTTTCACCTAAATATTTGACTATCACTACTAATCTACAATGAAAACCTACAGATAGTCATTGAATTCTGGGTTACAGTAGGTTCGATTTTTTTATCCACGAGGGGAAGGAAATGACATCGTTTGAAGTATACGAGAAAGTTTAGGGAGGTCACTCCCTGGTTTTATTGAATTAAATCCTAAAATTTTTAAAATTAGATTATTATTGTTATACATTTTGTAAAAAAAAAAATAACAGGGAGTGTAGTTTGCTTACGTAATTATAAGAGGGGTTTGCGATTTGCTTATTTTTTTTTGCTGACAAGGGGAGGGTCAAAATACCAAAAAAATGCTTCCAATATTTGAACGACATATTCTTTATTTACAGTTTTTTTTTATAGTAATTTAATGGCATATTGAGTTTCAGGGGCATTAAAGTTTTTTTTTACCCGATTGAAACGAAAATTGGACAATTAGGGTTAAAAGACCACATACCAAATTTCATTTATCTAAGTCGTTGCGTTTAGGAATTATCGTGTTCACAAGCATGCGATTACAGAAACCAACAGACAGTTAACGCGTCGAGGGATTTCGTCCAAAATTTAATACGGACCTACATTCCTAATTTTTAAAACTGTGTACCAAATTTTATCTATCTAGCTGTTTAAGTTCTGAAATTATCGTGTTGATATGAACCCTAACCTACAAATTCTCCTTGGACGGACTTTATCCAAAAATTGATTGAAATATACTAATTTTGTATTAAGTCCATATAAAAGATTCCTTCTTTCTAACTCTAACCGTTGTTGAGTTATTGTGTTCACAAACATAATTCCAAAATTGTGTTTTTCGGACTCGGGGAGGTCTAAAAACTGGAGATTCGTCAAAATCTCGTGTTGAAAAATTTACGATCAACGATTATAATTCTTTCTCTTTGTATACTTCGTTTACTAGAATGTAAAAAAGATCAAACTTTTTTTTCCTATCAATTTTACGAAAATGCGCTAGCTACGAAGTAAAATATTATTGAATTTTTTTTTCTACAGACAATTTTTTGCAAACTTCGCAAAATCAAAGAATAAGGAGAAAAATTTAACACCTATTCGAAATTAATCAGGTGCCTTTTCACAATTTATAAATGCCTTGGACGTTATCGGTGTGATATTCAAAAACATTTTTGGGCCTTTTCATACCAAATATAAAGGAAATTTAACTAACATAAAACTGACACTTTACTGTTTTTCTTAAAAAATAAAATTATAGATCTAATTCAAATATATCATACAGCTTGGAAAATAAATAAGAGTCTCATTATTATCCATTAAAGTTCAGAATGAAAATAAAAACCTGTATATAAATCAGAATTTTATTTAAAAAAATTATACTTTACAAATCACAGCACACACACAAGATATTGTGATAAAACACACTGTCTAGCATGTGACGGTGGAGTTTGGAAATAATTCAATTCCTGAGACTACTATTATTATTAGAAGTACTGTCTTCAAACTCGTTAATAACGTGTCGGGATGCATTATAGGTTTGTAACACATATTAGTGGATTCTTGTCTCATAGCATCTATTAAAATTCAGCTCGCAATTGGCATAAGAGCTACCAAAAGCAATGTAATTCAGGCATTTAGATTTGATCACTTAATGAAGAATGCATATTAGCAAAACTATAACGCTCAAGGAACTAGTGCATAAATACAGTATCATTGAAGTAAGCATTGATATTTTCTTAGAAATGGTTTTGTGTTCTTACATTTTAAAAAAGAAATAAACATTTTCACTGACTATTGAAATAAACTTAAACTGCAGATGTTATCAGACTCTTAATAAGATAACTAAAAGTCTGTTAAGATCATTAGTTGATATTATTCTTTACGTTTCCATGTAAACCAAAATTTTCTCTAACAAAAATACAATATTTTAAAACATAAAAAATAAAATTTTCATCCCTTTTCTTTAACATTTGTTTCAATGTTTGTTCAGAGTGAGCAAAAAATAAATTGAATAATAATTATTTGAAAAAATAATTATTTTTTTCGGAATTTATTTCATTTTGATGAATTTAAAAGAAATTCTAAGTAGTGTAATATAGAAAACTCATCTAGAAAAAAAACTGCTATAGTTTTAAAAAATCACACCTAAACCTTAGTTATTTTTTTTTCAATTCAATGTTATATAACGAAATAAACAACCCCCCTCTTTTCTTATCACCCCAGGCTTCTCAAATTTTTCTATGCTTGAATGGGGTATTGAAAGAGATTGGGCAACAAAATCTATTTTACTTAACAATTCGATTAAAACATTGATGCATTGAAATAAAATCTTATATAACATAAGTGTATTACGAGAAAACACTTGAAACATAATACAATTTCAATCCAGGCTGACAAACATTAAACCGGACTTATACAGAATCCAAATTCGGACACACACAACTAGAAAAAAAAATCCAAAACTGACCTTCTTTCTGAAAGAAGACCTCAATGCAGATAGCGTTAAAATGCCCCAAGCTATAGGGGTGTGGGGTCTTGGATCCTGTGGTATCTCTAATTTGCAGTAAGTACATTCTTATCAGCACTCATTGTGTCGACCGCTACCCTACCCAGCTAATCAATCAAAATGTCAAACCACGGAAGGGGGAAGAAATTCGGAAAATTACGTTCATCTCGCTTTAGAAACAGTTCACAAGAGACGTATATTTCAGTGCTGACCGCTTTCGGCGTATCTCTGACCACACGTTGAAATGCGTGTTATCCGCTTATGGGATAGTCCAAGGTCGACGTAGAAATACGTGTGAAACGCTCAGAGGGTTAATTTGTTTGCAGCTCCATGACCAGAATTTAGAAGTTTACGCCCGAGCGGCACGTTGTTGTTGAAAGCTTACATGCCAGCGTGAAAAAGGGCAGAAATGAATGCTCAGAACGCTTAAGTACTCAGGAAAGGGAATTCCCCTTGAGAAACTCGTGATTTGCAAAGAAAGTTGTAGTGCGTTAATTATGATGAAAGTGGAAGTATTTAAAATGAGGTGTTGTTAAGATTATTTAGGAAAGTTAAAAAATTAAAATATCACAGATATATATATATATATATATATATTTGTGTAATTCTAGATCTCTGTGTCATGCTATGTGCATCGGCAAAATCATTTTTTGTGCTATTGTAATATATCGTATTGTCAAATGTAATCTAGAAAAATATTTCTGTTAAAGTTGGCAAATTAATTATGGGAAATATATAATTGTACTTCAATTTAGATAGTATTCACTTGGTACATGGAACTATAATTCAGATACTTTGCACTATAATTCGAATACTTTGCACTATAATTCGAATACTTTGCATTATAATTCGGATACTTTCCACTATAATTGGAATGCTTTGCATTATAATTCGGATACAATGCACTATATTTAGAATACTTTGTACTATAATTCGGCTACATTGTACTATAATTAGAATACTTTTCATTATAATTCGAATACTTTGCACTATAATTCGAATTCCTTGCATTATAATTCGGATACAATGCATTATATTTAGAATACTTTGTACTATAATTCGGCTACTTTTCACTATAATTAGAATACTTTGCACTATAATTCTAATTCTTTGCATTATAATTCGGATACAATGCATTATATTTAGAATACTTTGTACTATAATTCGGCTACTTTTCACTATAATTAGAATACTTTTCATTATAATTAGAATACTTTGCAGTATAATTCGAATGTTTTGCACTCAAAATCAATTTTTATGGCAAAGTTTCAAAAATTTTAAATTGAGCTGATTGCTTACTCGAAAAAGGAAATAAAAAAGTTTATATATTATAAAAAAGTTTATTACAAAAAATGAAAAAGTTTTTAAAATGTATAAAGCACGAGTGAAAGTTACTTTTGGTACAAAATAAACAAACATAATTGAGAATACAGAAATTATAAAAAATAATCTAATACTACACAATACTTATTGTATTCTTGGATTCAGTGGGCCGACCTCTGTTAGGTTTCTGCCCAAGAGGTAAACATTTAGATTCGTTTCACGCTTTCTCCTGCCCCATACGTATTAAGATGGCTAAGCTATGTTTAGGAATATATTTTTTGCAGAAACAGGACAAGAGTATGTGGAAACAGAACCGTTACTTCCAGGGGTAGATACTGTCACTTTCCATACACATTTATTGTATTCAGTTTTATATTCATCATATGAGGTCCATATGAGCTATGCCCTTTCATGTGAATGGACCACTTATGCTTTTGTATTCTGTTTCACCTGTAAAGATGGCAAATAAAAAAATAGATTGGTTTCCGTTTCTTTCTTCTAAAATTTTGACTTCTAATTTTACTCACTGATTTGGTTTCTTCCAAATCTTTGTGGGGACATGCAAACCATTTTACATACGGTTTCATGTAAAATGATTTGTAATTCGGGTTAACTGGATCACGTTCATTTGACAATTTTTTTTTTCACAATCGCATTTTTAAACACAAGGAACTGACCAACAGTGAGATGCTCATGAAATGAATGTTCCTTTTTTTTTATCACTGCATTGGTTGTCTCTAATCCATTAATGGTAATAGGAAAATGATTCCTAGCACCTATATATCAATAACGATTTCTCGTAAGCCATCCGATTTAGAGTATTCTGTGAATATTGTGATATTCACATCATTTTTTTCCTTTCATTTCTTTAAAAACAATGCACTAATTATGTTGAAAGTATCGTCATCAGAGCATAAATGAAGACATTCAGTAGAATTTTTTCATCTTTATCTTTAATGCCACGCAGTTTGCCATCAATAGTTTTTACTACATGTAAATAGCACGTCAATCGTCGGAAGGGTAGGACAAAAACAGCTTTGAAGCTATTAGTTATTACACTGCTGGCAACAGTCAACAAAATTTTAAGATTCCACTCAGTTTCATTTATTTTATAGAATGAGTCTTTCACACAATTAAATGGTTCCTCCGTTGGTGTGGTGCGAAAGTTTTGGTAGGGAGTGCCAGCTCAGGTATCGTCCTCGTCATCTGACCTCGTTTGAAAGTTAGTAGGTCCGTCCAAAAGTAGTCCTCGTGTTACTTCAAAACGGGTCGTTAATATAACTAAACTAAACACAATGGATTTAAATTGCTACCTTCAAAAGTGCCGTTTCTCTCTCTTTGAGTTCAGTTCATTAGTTTATTTTAATTAATGTCCTATTTTTGAAGCTAAACGAGGCTATTTTGAGACGGACCTCGTCATTTTGAACCGTTGTCAGGTGACAAGGACAACACTTGAGCTGGCACCCCCTCTCCAAACTTCCACACCACACCGGCGGGAGGACGTTTGGTTCCATACGTACGATTTGATGTGCAACAGGTCCATTACACGGCGGATCTTTATTTGAATCGGGTCTCGAACATGCGGCTCCGAAGCCGGCACTTTAACTCTAGACCATCGCGGCCTCAATTCAGTTTGAAAAGATACAAAAAAGAGGTATAGAAACAGTGGTATTGTTGCAAAATAAGCAGTGCCGAGACGCTCTAACCTGGGTGACAAAAATCGCGCTGTTTTAAGGACATTTTCACAATTTTTTCTTGTTTATTTCTCGTGAAAAAAGCAGTGCTAGAATGGTGTTCCGGCTCCACTACACCCGTATAGAGAAGAAACGACGCGCCCTGCATACGCACGAGTGACGGCAATGTACAGCGCAGAGCCATATTATCAAATTAACCATTGTTGCTAATTTGGCGGATTAAATTTCCGGCTTTGGCTTAATCTAGGACTTTTTCTCTTTTCAGATGGTAAATCCCCAAAAACAGGGATGATTCCCCCTATTGGCAATACTCCAGCCAATGCAATATTGCCGGCTGCAAAAGCAGCGCTGTGTTTAGTTTATTCAGAGTAGAAATGTCTCTTTTATAGTGGAAAGTAATTAATGCAAGTGATAATATTTTTTTCTTGAGTGCATCATATTTGTTTAAAGTTCAAATATTTATTTTCATGCTGAATAAATGTAATTATAGTGGAATAATTTCTTTTCGCGTGCAATTTATGTTATGAGTGCAAAATATTTTTATCAAAGTGAATTTGATCCAAATTAAAGTGCAAATAATTCCCACCCATTAATTATTACATCGCAATGTAATTGTTTTCAGGAATGTCTACCACTATTGGCCTTGCTTTCCAGATGGTAAAGAAAAGGTGGGTAATTATATCAGTGTAATATGATTGTACAGTGTTGGTACCCAGATCTCTTCTTCTCTTTTAACACCAATCTTTCATATAGTGCCGTAATCTATCATATATTTAACATGATTTCAAAATTTAACATAATTTACTATTTATCAAATCAGAATCTATCATATTTTTAACATGTTTAAAAATCTTTCATATTTCAAAGCAAACATCATTTTAGAATCTGACATATTTTCAGAATCTAATAAGGACATCTCTTTTATTGCGTTGCAGGAGAAGTTTGACGCCAAGAATTTCGCAATCCGAATTAGGGATATTGTCAAAAGCCATTCTTGGTGAAGGCCATGACTTATCAACAGCAATGATACGACAGCCACCAGGAGCATTATCCCTGTCATTTCTATAAATTAATTTATTATATAAGAAGAAGGAATCATTTTATTGAGGAACGTCTCTTTAAGAATAAGAACTTTTGCTTCAACAAAAGGTTGACTCTTGAGCCACGACATTTTGTTTTTAATGCCGGGGAAGTTCCATTGAATAATAGAGGTAGAAACGGAACCCATATAAACCAGCGGGAGTGATCTCCCCTAAACTTTCTCGTGTGCTTTCTAAGTGGAGATTCGTCAAAATCTTGGGTTCGAATTTTTTTTAACGATTACAATACTTTCTCTTTGTATACGAGAAAGTAAAAAAATCTGAAATAAAATATCTGTTGCCGCGTTTTAAAAAAATATTACTTTGAAGCGTGTACAGTGAAATAGGCAATGCAATGAATACTAAAGCGAAAATTCTGCTTTGGAATTGAATTCCCAAGAAAACAATTTATACTACCACAATCGTAACAATGGGGAACTTCAGCATTTTTTTTTTAATTTTTTAAATCGATTTAAAATGCTTCGAAACGAACAATAACATTTAAAAAAAATTTCTAGACAGTTTTTTTTTTTTTAAATTTGCAATCAAAGTTCGACTC